>CAIGRP010089971.1:0-18533 GCA_903798385.1 Fraxinus cuspidata
TGAATTGAGTGAAAATGTATTTTGGCCAACTTTGCTTCTACATATACTTTACACTTATGATTAGGATGAATCCTAAGCGTTGGAATCAAATTTGATTCACAAGTTTGCGCATAGATTTGTAATTGACGTCTCCTAATTGATTATGTCAAAAAAAAAAAAACAACTCAAGTAAATAAGTAGAATTCAAAATTTTATTCATAATGTTTTGTTTCGGTACAATTGTAAAAACGTTCGTTTTGAACATTTCATCATATAAGTATCATTTACCAACTTACATCTTATTCTTAGTGAGTACAAATTTATCGAATATAAATACAAGTTTAAAGCCATTTTTGCTAAGTAGAGACTCAGATACAAGATTCTTGTGAATATCCGGTACATGTAGGGCATTGTTGAGAATGAGTTCTTTACCGAATGTCATTTTCAAAGTAAATTTCTCTTGTCTTTCAATTTTAGAACTTGCAGAATTTCTCATAAAAAAGTTGTTCTCCATTTAAGTCTTTGTAGTTAGAGAACATAGTCTTGTCTGCACAAATGTGACGGGTAGCACCAGTATCAACCCGACATTCTCTTGAATTTCCAATGTTGTTACATTCAGAAACAATCGCTGCAAGATTTATCTCTTGTATCCCTACAGAAGGGTGTCTCTTTCAACCACATTGCTTGTGCGTTCTTCTTAGGCTTTCGACATTCATTAGAGTGATGTCCAGCTTTTTCCACAATTGTAACAGTTGCCTCTAAACTTCTTGGCATTCTTAGAGTAATCTCTTTTTGATACCACACCGGAGATCTTTCTTTTCTTGTTGAAAACTTTTGAACCAGTTCCAACAAAATTTGCTCCAAGTTGAACAATAGATATCCTTTTGGTGTTTATATTGTCTTCCTAGATCTTCAATCGAACTATCAATTCCTCCAAATTCATCTATTTGTGTTTGTGTTTAAGATAGTTCTTGAAATCTCTCCACATATGAGGGAGTTTCTCAATGATGGCTGCTACTTGGAAGGATTCGCTGAATTCCATCTTTTCAGCATGTATGTCATAAAGTAGAACTTACAATTCTTGTACTAAACTTATCACAGTTTTAGAGTCTACCATTTTGTAGTCCAAAAACTTGCCAACAATGAACTTCTTTGTTCCAGCATCCTCGGTCTTGTACTTCTTTTCCAACGAATCCAATAGATCATTGGCTGAGTCCATTTAACTATACACTCCATAAAGTGTATTGTCCAATCCATTTAGAATGTAAATTTTTGCAAAGAAAATTCGAAAGCTTTCATACATCTAATGCAATAATCGACTCACGATTATATTCTACTTCTTGTACAGCAGGAGCCCTTTCTTTTAGGAATTTTGTCAAATTCAAAGTAATAAGATAAAACAACATCTTTTATTTCCATTTTTATAATCCACACCTCCAAACGTTTTTCGATTTTCCCCATGTTGGATGTGAGAGTTTAATATAGGTATGGTCAAAGGCAGAACCACATGGTTTGTACCATTTGTTGTTTGACTTGAAATAGTCTCCACAAGATTAATTTCTATTATAAACAGAAGTTCAACATACAGAAATATAAAAAGAAAAGAATAACACACAAATGTTTATTACATAGATGAAGAAAGGATGTAACGACCAAAAATGAATATTGTCTTAAGATTGTCGAGGGGCGGTAGTATGTGTAAATTATTGTTCAAGACAAGAAAATATTCAAGTTTAATTAGTAGGAGCGTGATTAAACTTTAAAGAAAGAAAGTAAGAGAAGAAAACAAAAGGGAAAACAAATTCGAGGCAATTGAAAACACTTTCTCCTTAAGACAATATTGACCCGCAATGTTGCTAACGGACTACGACATTTGTCTCCCAAGATACAACGGAGACAATTTATGGTAAAAGCACTTCAAATCATAAACAACAACAAACTTAAATTTTCTCTCTACACGAAAACAATTTTAGAATGACTTTTAGCGAATATTTTGCAAGAGTTTTTGATGTTATGCAAATGAAATGAGATGCATAATGAATGTTCAAATGGTCATTTATATTGAAAATGAAATATTATGAGTGAAATGCCATACCCCAAACTTAGCAACCTTTGTCGAAGGTCACAGCATTTGCTGTCGCTAGCCTATTGTTGACCCTTCACTCAAGCGACAGTGACACATTTCATCTAAATTTCTCTCGTTAGCCTGTTGCTCGAACGACAGTGAAGATAGTCATTTTCAAGCCCGTGCATCCTATTTTATATTCAATTTTGGACCACAATTTCTCATTCATTCGGAATTGATTTTGAGATTTCATATATATCACTATAATTTACTCGACGAGTAGAACAAGTTAGTCTATTTATATTCATCATTTGACTATTAGATTAAGTTCGAATATTTGATCGAAGTTGACACAAGAGTCAATTTTTCATACTTAATTTCATTTTTTAAACCAAATTCCAACATTTTTTTACTCGTACACATTTCTTAACTAATAACGACAATCAAAAGGCAACGAAGAGTGCATCAATTTGGAAGAGAATATTCCACTAGACTTATAATTAATGAAATGTGGACAACCCAAGAATGCCAAATAATTATAATTTTGCGAGAGAAATATAACAATATTTTCTCGTGGGGCCTAAATTAAAATAAATAAGAGAATTTTGGATTTCCTTCAACGTATACGATGGCCTTGCCGTGGTATACATGCCATCTTGTTTAATCCAACGAACAAAGCCTTGACCCATTTTTCTCTTTTTTGAACTCTGTTGATTTCATTTTAGCTCGATGGTTGAGGGTAAAGGGCATCAGGGCTATATTTAATTATTCGAATTGAATTAAACTTGATATCAATAAAAAGAGGAATATTATTAGTCATTTTATCCAATTGTTTGTTCGTACCAAAGATACTATACATATGAATATTATTTAAAGATGTATATATGTGATGGCGAAGATATTCATTTAAATAGAGAATCTTCTAATTAAATGTTATATAAAGAGTACAACTCACTTATAGGGTCTCTCCCTCGATCTGAGACCACTCGTCTACCCAACTATTTTTGCTAGTGGAAGCATTGAAGATAAAGAAATATATTGATTGTCAAGAATTTGAAGTCGAGGATGTTTGTAGACAAATTCTTGGTAAGATTTAAAAATTTTAAGACTTAAATTAATTCAGAATTTTTTATCATTGACTATTGTACTTTGTCATAATTTTGATTGTTAAACAAATACAGAAAATCAAATATTTACAAAAAAAATTATTGAATGTTTATAAATATTCTAGCCTACAACTATTATCGACCAATAAGTCAAACAACAGGGCACGATTAAAACCGTAGGTTTTGCAGTAAAAAAATCATATTGAGATAGCGTTATCGATTTTCTTATCCCTATGAAAAAAAATTATTATGAAATCAACAAGATAAAATAATTAAAAAAAAACACAAGACAACAAAATTTTACGTAAAAATCCAAGACGACAAAAAATTCACGAGCATATGAGGAGTTTTTCACTATAATCAATAGTGAATATTGTTAATACAGTATCTCAATACTCTCAATCAAGATTTAAAGCTCTTTCAAGGTTATATCAATGTTGTGTTATGTTTACAAGTTGTGGATGATGCATATAAACTCTAAAAATGGAGTTATAGAAGAATTGAGGTGCTGAAAACGCGTTAAAACACGAAATGAGCCTCGAGCCACACCAGCTGTCACTTGAGCGTCAAACAGGCACTAAGTGGGCAGCGAGCTGTGTTGAGTGCTAGTTTTCGTGCTTTGCACGCTCGAGCGGGTATCGGCAATCAATGAGTGGGAAGGCACTGAAATTTTCTCTTTGGTCTATAATTTGACATCTTCAAGTCACCTTCAGTCAGAACACCAATACCCAATAAAATTTGGATCACGCTTCAACAATAATGTATTACTCGTTTGAGTTGGCTGTGGGTGACAAGGGATGCGAACCCACGGGTGTGGTTTGCAGCAACATGCTTTATTTCACGTTCACTATATATATTTTCTAGGTAGTACCCTAAAGAAAATACCTTTCTTGCCCTAGCAATTTTATTTCATGTTACGACTTAAAATTAGCTCGTTTATCTCTAATAGAATGATGCATTTCGAGGTATGAAATAGTCAAGAATTGATGTCGCAACTAAAATTTCAAAGGAGACCTTTAATTTATTTTTGGTTGAAATGTGATACAAGTGGCTTAGACTAAAAGCATGTTCTTCAATTGTGCAGCTTAAGGAAGTCAAATGCAGTTTTAAAGCTTGGTGCAATCTGGGCCATCTGAACCACTGGGCTTCACTACCTTGGGATGCCCATATAAAATGGACTTAATTTTCAGTTAGCCCTTGCTTGGAGCCTATTAAAATAATAATTAATTTTTCTCTCTCTTCTTATCATCTACATATTCTCCAATAAAATAATACTGCATGTAATATCAAAACTTTTTTTTTTTTTAACCACATGTTTTTAAAAAAATACTATTTCAACCATTAAAATTCCAAATAATGAGCCCAAACGGGGGCTACCCTCGCACTCTTCTCTCTTCTTCTTGCTAGGGTTATTGAATCATGACTTTTACCTTTGCTTTCTTCCTTTGTAGAAGAGCTTCTGGAGGAAGGTAGTTTAATTTTTGTTTGAAAACTAATTTTTAAAAACATTTCATATTCTAGAAGCGTTTTTAGAGGAAGCCACATTGGAACATCTTCCTCTAAAATATCTTCTAACTAGAAGAAACGCTTTATAAAATTAGATAAACGGATCCAAAAGTTACTTTTACGTCTCAAAAGCCAATTTTAACTTTTCAAAAGTCATGTCAAACATGCTTTCATCTCCTCTCTAAGATTGAGTCTGATTCTTTGATTCCATTGCAAATCTCTGCATTTCCATTGCAAATCTCTGCATCTTCTTTGTGATTTTTTAGTGTGAGATTAGGGCTATTGAAATACAGTTGGACAGTTATATGTATTGGTAACATCTTTATGGTTTGATTGTTCGACCCTAGGTTTGTGATGTAGTGATGTTGTATTGGATAATTTACAAGTTGGTGTTTAGGAAAATCAATTGAAGATCTGGCTTGAATATCTTAGGGTGAAAATTGTAAACCCAAGAGAAGAATTGAACCCTAGGGCTCTATGGTGAAAATCTGTTGCTGCTTTGATTCTTAAAAGTTGCACCGAGTGTTCGCACGGTGAGAAACTAATGATCTCAATTACCTTCTTATCTATAATTTGATTCTGTAAAAGTTTTTGGACGGTGTGTTATAATAGTTAAAGCATGCGATATCGAGTTGTATTATTTTAGTAGCATTAAACAATAATATATAATACATGATTTGATATATACTACGATAAAAATAAATAAATAAATTAACAGATGAACTTGCTTGGAGGTAGTCTATCATTTTTGTAGTCCAAATTTGAATGATTTCCTGTTTGCAAGTCTCGATTGAGTATAAGATTGAGTATTAACTGATTGGGGGAAGAAAACATACATTTTTGGTGCAGTGTTAATAGGGACATGAATAGTATTTTTAAACATAAATTATGTTGATAACTTACTATAATTTAAAGAGAATAATGGAATAAGAGAAGACAATATTGGAAGAGTTAAAACTCAAATTTCCATCTTATTGAAAACCGATATCCCATATACATATTAAGCGGCTAAATTCTTTGGGCAAAATAACATTATTCTTTTGAACCATGCATTCGTCATCAAATCATTATTTTACAATACATTTTTGGCAAAAAAAAAAGGGACTCAAACAGTCTCTAAATTTTTTACATTTTATGAAAAAATTATAATTGTAAAAATAATTAGTTAAATCAAATGTAAAGTATATCTTAATAAGTATTAAGAAAGAAAGAAAAATGACCTTAAAAAAGAAAAAAATTAATTAAAATATAATGAAATAACAATTTCAAATAATATAAAGGGGTAAAATATCTTTTAAAAAAAATATTTTTACTTTTGGCAGATGAGGAATATGGTATGAAAAGTAAACTTCACGGGAGGATTATGTGATTTTTAAAAAAGAGAGGGGTCTCTTAAATTGTCATAAAAACTTCAGGGAAGTTTATGTAAGTTTCTCCAAATTTTAGAGGGCGTATAGTTTACTATTATCAAGCTGCTTTTAAAATATCAAAAAAATTGTTTTGTTTGGTTTTCTTGAAAATGAGATTAAAATAAAACTCAATTTTTTTTTTTCACATTTTGACTATTTTTCAGTAAAAATATTCAAAACATGAGCAATAAAAATAATCAAATCCCTCGTCCCAATGATAAATCAAGAAACACTAAATGTATGTATTATTTGATAATATATTAGCATAAAATTGTTTTATTTTACTGAATAATACAATTCATTGAATAAAATCTCATAAAATAAGTTTAAAAATTCTAGATCAAATGTGTTTTCTAGTTTTCTGATTTGCAAAACAATTTTTCAAAGACAAACCAAACTCTTTTTTGTAACCTTAATATAGATTCTCAGAACTGAAAATTAAAAATGAATTCAAAATTTAAAATTGAAACGCAAATCAAATAGGGCCTTAATTTTGATTGTGTTATATATAATTTCAAATACAGCACATTGGCCTAAACATTCAATTCAGTAGCACTTGGGTCTCCATCCTTAATTTTTGGCGACCACATCCCAAACTTACTAATTGGTGCACACAGGTATTTTTAGTTCAAAGGAAAATTTCAAAAGTCATTTATTTACTACGGCCCATTTCAAATCTAAAAAACAGTTTATTATTTCAAAAATCAGTTATTAATTAAATTTTATTCATGAAATAATTAATTTAAAATATTTGATTAATTAAATATATTAAGATCACAATAGAATATAATTTATGATCACAATTATTTATTAATCATAATTACAGACGACATAATAACAAATTACAAATTTTATAAGCCACAATTTATTTATCGATTACAAATTTATCAAACTAATAGGTCATCTATTATTCTTTGATTACAAATCACAAATTTTATATGTCACAACTTATTTCATGATCACAAAATATTAAATTTATTGATCACGAAAAAACAAATTTAAGATCACACATTAACAAATTATCTATTTCATTGGTTACATATTATTTATTGATCACACACTAACAAGTTTATTAATCAAAATCAACCAAATAATTTGTGATCACCACCTCATCACTTCTTCTAGTAGCATTGCTACTAACATCACCAATGCCAAAACCACCACCGCCTCACGACAACCAGCAGCAACACCTCCATCTCCACCATCTCAAACAAACCAACATGTGCCACCAAAACCACCACTACTTTACCACCACTGGGATCACAACGACGATGACAACCACTGCAAAATAGATCCAAAATTAGAGTTGCAATGGCACGACAAAGACAACCACCACAACGATGAAGGTGACAACCAACACCACCACCAAAAACCACCCCGACAAAAGTAGATCTAAAAACCACTCCCATTGCCATAACACCACTAACCCATGACTCGGGTGCACCTACCACTGCCAACACCATCGCCCCCACTACCATGAACACCATAACCAACATCTACGCAGCAACCGCCGTTTACAAAAAAAAAAAATCTCAAACTAAGCATATCTAATAAAAAAACCAAAAACGACTACACCACCTAAGGTGATGCATTCTAACGCGCGGTACCTCGCTACCATGCGCAGCGAGGTGTCGTTGCATGTAGCGTCATCAGATTAGAGAGGGGAGGCAGCGCCGTAAATGGTAGGGGTTGGTAGAGAGAGTAAGAAAAGAGAAGATGGGGAGAGTAGGGCTAGACAAAATTTTCGAATCGGATCTGAATCGAATTGAACCGAATCAAGCTATTCTTTTTAAGTTAAATACCCGAACGGGTATTTGAATCGAAAATCGACGGGTTTGGTTCGATTTTAAGTTCTAGACCCAGAATTGAATCTCCCTAATTTTTTTAATTTTTTTATCTTAAATAAATCAAATTATTTTATTTTTTAAATAAATTGCTCACTAATTAATTTAGTCCAAACCCAAAATACGATTTTACTATTTCTACTTTCAGTCAAGCCCAACTTAATCAAATTGATCTAAATTTTACCAAAATCTCTTATTCTATCGTAGTGTTATTTCTACCGTTCTATTATTGTGAACTAATCATCTTCCCATTTTTGTGATTTTAAGAGTCAAATCTATGAAGAACTCGACAAAGAGAAGTACAAAAGATATCACGAGATTGGATTATATTATTTTGTAAGAGTTACAATTGAATATATCATAATCGAATTAATATAGTGTTGTTGTAATATAATTTTTTTTAATTATTGTACGGAATCCCGAAACCGAATGAAACCGAATCCGAACGGTTTCATAATTAAATTAGACATGACGGTTCAATTTAATAAATTTCCGAAAAAATCCGAGTTTGGTTCGGTTCTCTTTAGAACCGAACTGAACTATGCCCACCCCTAGGGGAGAGTGAGAAGAGAGTGGAAATGGTTTTTAGGATTGGGGGAGAAATTTGATTGGGGTGGGGTGGGGTGGGGTGAGGTGGGGTGGGGTGGGTTGATTAGTTTAATTTTATAATATTATTATTATTTAAAATATCAATTATCTGATTTTTGATTTTTGATTTTTTTTTTTTTGGTAAATCTTAATTTTGAATTGGAAAGTATAAAACTCTGGTTGTATGTAATTTCCACTTCAAATAAACCTATTATTTCTATCAGAAAAGACTGAGAAAAGGAAGAAAGTGGTAGGGGAAGAATTTTGTAAAAATGAGCTTGGCAAGCAGGAACTTTTTTGGGTCTCCAATGGGCTAGGTGTAAACCAGTGTTTTTCCATTTAAATGAGTTGGTTCAATTTACAGGTTCAGTAAAAAGGCCCTACACATCAGGGCCATCAATTCATTACCAAAATATATGGTCCAAACAAACATGGCCAAGCTAAAATGTTCGCCCCAGCAGAAGCGGTGGGCCCAAGAAATGGTCTGACCTCCACATAAATACGGTTGCTCAGCTTATAGTTGGTTCAATTAGGGGCAATGAACCTTATAGTGATCTAGGGGCTGTTTGGCGTAACTTTTGAAAAGTCCAAAGGAGATTTTGAGATTCAAAAATTGGACCACTTGACAAATTTTATGAAAGTGCTTCTTCTAATTAGAAGAATTTTTAGAAAAAGTCGATCTAATGTAGCTTATTTTGAAAACGCTTATGGAATATGAAGTAATTCAAAAAATTAGTTTTGAAACAAAATTTAAGGTAGTTTTTTCTAAAAGTTCTTCTAAAGTAAAAGCAAAAGTCATGTGCAGTTAGCCAAACATTTCAGAAAGAGAGAGCTGTTGAGATTTTCCATTTGAATTTGATTTTGTTGTATTGATGTAGAAATTGAAAACATTTGACTGATATTCACTTCATTTCTTTGCCATTTGACATTTTAATTGGCATCCTGCCATTTCATAATGAACAAAATTTAAATGAAAATTTAGAACAGTTGCAGAAACAGATAAATTTATGATTGGAGAAAAGAAAAACATTTTTCATTGTAATTGTTTAATAAACAAATGTTCAAATCTACAAAAATCGCCAATGAAAAAGCAAGGAAAAGCCTCATCATCCTCCTGAGTATTCAAGATGCCCAATAATAAAATGTGGGATCTTTGGAGAGGGCTAATCTCTAAGTTATATGTTATACATTGTTCTGAACACCTAAGTTAAGAAAAGTGACAGAGGAAATGGTCATTGAAGGAATTTTCCATTCCCCTTTGATCAAAATGTCGAAATGCATCTTCGGTGAGTCGGGACTTTTTGCTTCATTTGCTTTAAATCCTCTTTCCAAACTTTGGCAATATCTTGCGAAATTCGTGTAGCATCTGCAGATGCGCCAGATAGTCCTTTCCTTGTAAATCCAGCAGCATACAATCCAGACTTTCCTTTCCATCCATTAGGAAATGGTGCCTTTGGGAACCCGTTTTTCGAGAAGAATTCAGTTTCCTGTAGCCAGTAAGGAACATTACTGCGATATCCGGTAGCAAAAACGACTGAATCAATTTCGAGCTCTTCACCGTTGACAAGCTCGACCACGCCACACGAGAACCTCTTGATCCCGGGAACTACTTTTATTTCTCGGGATCTGATCTTTTTAAGTGCACCAATGTCTAGAACAGGGGTTTTTCCTTGAGTGTTCTTTAGCTCCAATGGACCGACTGATGGCCGTTTTAGACCGTATTTCTCAATGTTTCCAAGAATCATCCAGGTCAAGAATAGCAAAATCTTGTCAACCAGCCATACTGGTAGCCACTTGAGCATAAACATTGCCAGCTCAAAACTAGACTTGCCAAATATTTCTCGTGGCATTATATGAACCTGAAGAACAAAAAAAATGAGATTAGTCACATCAGAATCTAAACATTCAAATTCATTTCTTTCAGAAAAATAAAAGAACGAATTGGATATAATATACGTATAATACTTACCGAGCTGCGAACAACCATTGAAGGCTTGGCATCATGGTTGCAAAGATCAAGAGAGACTTCCATGCCTGAATTTCCACATCCTACAACAAGAACATTCTTCCCTCTGAAATTCTCACCAGATTTGTAATCACAAGCGTGAATAACTTCACCACCAAAGTTTTGCAAGCCTTCAATTTCAGGCATATTTCGCTCTGCATTTTCCCCTGTTGCCACCACTAGCCATTGACAAATGAACTCAACCTCAGACCTAGTGGAGCCATTAGTCGAAACAGACTTAACTCTCCACAAATGGCAAGCCTCGTCATATTTAGCCGACTCTACACATTCATTGAATTGTGGGTTGATGTTAAAGTGCCTAGCATATGATTCTAAGTAATCTATGAACAGTTTCTTGTTGGGGTACTCAGGATAGTTTTCAGGAAATGGGAAGTCAGGCAGTTGGCAGAACTGTTTAGGGAGATGAAGTTTTAAGCGATCATAAGTGTGCTTTTGCCACAAAGATGCAATGCAATCAGCTCTTTCTAACAGGACATAAGGCACACCTTGTTCTTTAAAGCCAGCTGCCACGGCCAGGCCGGATGGACCAGCACCGACTATGACAGGACCATTCACCCAAACACATCTGGGTGCCAAGAAATCTTGATCCGAAAACGAAAAGTTAAACATTTTTACTTGCTGTTTTTCCTCGAAGAACTTGAATTTACTAAATGTAGTTTAGATATGTAAATTTGAAGTTAAGGGTATGATGAAGAGATTTGGATTGGTTGAAAAAGTTGTAGAACTTCGTAAGAGAAACAGTTGAATTTGTTTGACGAGACAGAAGGGGAATGAAGGGGCCTTAAATAGAAGAGGCGCCATGAATTATTTTAAGAACTGCATTATGATTAATTATATTATTAATTCTTACTTGATTATAATAGAATTATAAATTAAGTGGGGTTTCAGTTTCACTTATTTTTTTAAGTTACTTTTTAATTATGTAGCTTTCAGAATTATTATAGTTTTGTTTAATGGAAGATATAATAATAATAATCATATGGAAGAGGTTTCATTATCTCTTAATTTTCTTTGTAATCAATAATAGAAATGAAAAGGAAAATAAAGAATATATGAGTGCAAGTTGATTCGGGAAATCATAACCCATTCTAACTCAATCATTATTCACAAATACAAATATGATTATCATTCGATACTCTTTTTTCTACTTGCTCTATATAAAATTTTTGAATGAGAATAAAACATTGAACTCAGTCCGCAAACACGAATAAGTCAGTTTACTCTGAAAGTACTAGAAATTTTCTTTAATAGAATAGCTATCTTCTCTAATCATTTATCATTAAAATGTCAATTTAAACCTAAGGAATAAAATCGATTCATTTCGAGTCCTAAGTTCACTAGTATTCAACAACAATAATAATTATATCACTGTTCACATTAATCATCAACTACACAATAAAATGAATATATTTTCTCTATTTTCGTATTGTGTCGCACTTTTTTATTTATATTTGCATGTAACTTAGCTTATAGCTTAGTAAATAATCTCTAATTTGACACGCGTCTTCGCTAAACCAAAACCCTTTTCAAAATTTTTGTTCATTGGATATCACGATTGTTAGAATTTAGAGCTTTAGCATTTAGGCTCTTACTTGTAGTATTTTAGAGGCTAATAAGATTATTTTGTAACAACATTAACAGCTTTAAGATTAAAAAGATCAAAGGACGGTGCCAATTAGAGTTTATGCATGTGATGAAACCTTGGTTTAATGGAGTCTCTCCTTTTCATGAAAGATTGCTAGAAATGGCTTTGGATATGGTACAACCATCCTTCCAACTTTAATCTGGACAAGCCCTTCAATTCATGCATGGAACAAAAAGGGAAATTGATAAGCAATTTTTTTTTTTTGAAAGAATAAAAAAGAAACAAACAAATTGAATACTTAAATTATGAGAAAATTAATATTAAAATCAATTTTATACATAATTAGTGATGTCTTCCATGCAAAAATAAAAATATAAATTGAAAAAAAAAAGTTAGAGACGATAAGGTCCTGGGTTCGAGTTTCGACGCCACTTATTTGTTGAAAAATGTGCACACGTTAAGTTTTGATAAGAAAATAATAAATAAATACAATATACTAAAAATAACTATTAAATGATATATACTTGTGGGTTTCTATTATAACTTATATCTTTAGGTCAAGTGATTCAACATGATATTAGAGTAGGTTAAAGTCTTAAGTTTAAGATTAAAATGTTTTCACTATAAATAAGAAAGAAGATTACAAAGTTGATCTCATACTATGATTTGTATAATACTAAAAACAGCCCTATAAACAATCCATTACACATGCTTAGATATTTAAGAAAAGGTAAAATACGTCTAAAAAGTTTGTGATATTCACATACAAGTGTACGATCTAATTATGCACGGAGTCCGTCATAAGATTTTGAGCGCTCAATCCGAAATTTTAAAGAGAACGTTTTGTTTTCTAAATTTGTTTCCTTCGTTTCCTTAATACATGTAATAATTTCTCAAAGTACCCTTATAACACTTAAAAAATTTCGTCTTAGAGCTCCCACCTTAGACTCGACTCCCCATCAGCCTTACTAAGATGGTCCAGTCCCGATTGAAAGAAAAAATGTGTAGTATACTAAGCTCCACTTGGTATTTAACATGTCTACTTAGTTGAGAATTATAAACTCTAATTATATTTCACCTAAAACAATGAATTTAAAGAAAGAAAAATAAAAACATAAGAACACGCAAGATTTATAGAGATTCGCCTCAATATGAGGTTATGTCTTCTCCTACAATTGCAGTAATCTACTATGATAAAAAAAAAAAGTTTACAAGAGAAAATCACACTCATATCTTTCCTAATCTCTTTTTCTTTCTTTTTGATGATAATGATAAAGTCTAACCACGACTCCCTATCACGACAATAATTAGGATCGGTAATTATTAGGTTCCACAACTTAACATACCTAGCCTGATTTGGAGCTGGTGTCTACTTTAGGACTAGGATGTATTATTTAATTATTGCTTCTTAATTAATTTCTTTTGTGAGGGTTTTGCCCATACTTTGTGTGGTCGACTGTACTGGCAACTATAAATGAAGCAAGCGCGTCTCGCAAGAATATAATTATGCAAAAGCTAGCTTTGTTATGAGTGCGAACACGCGTAGATAGAAGTTCGAGAACAGATAAACAAACCAATAATTTGATATAATCACCGCTTTGTTCTATATTGAGTACTGTAGCAGCCTTAGCTTCCTTCGCGGAAGCTTAGTTTTGGAAATATTGATACTAAACGTACGCAGAAAGTTTGATTTTCTGAGTTAATTAAGAGTGAGTACAGTTGTTGTGGCCCTCGAAGAATTAAACAGATACTAAGAATTAATTAAAGTAGCTAACAGTTTCTGCTATAAGAATGTTTTTGTGGAATAGACATTAATTCTCCCAGTCTGTATAAGAATGAATCACTGTGCTATGTTAGGAGGAACCTTCGACGAAGTAACTCTTTGGAGGGGTGGGGGGACATGTTTGTGTTTGCATCAACATAAAAAAAATATGATCAACTAAAAATGATGAGTTTATTTACGTACATATAATAAGAAAGTCGTCGTTTTTTATATCTCGGGGAGACGGGGTGGATTAGAAAAATAACTAGTATGATTATTAGACTTGACTTGGTCATTGATCGAACTTGAATATCATGGTCACTGAAATAATCATTTAGTCATTAACTCATTTGAATAACGAACTTAAAAGAATGTTTTCTAAATAAAAACAAACAAATGAATATATCTAAGTATTGTTTGTTGAGGGCATAATTACATTTTTGAATGGCTTATAATTTATCTTTTCTAATTATTTTGCATACTAGCTAATTTTTTACATTTAGCACAAACATATAATTTGTGCATTGGGCAAAGCCATACTAGGGATCTCACTACTTTATGGATCAATAACCAATATAATTTTTATAATGTTATCATTTGTCAGTAAACTATAAAGTATCGCTGACTAGACATTGAACATATCAAATCATTATACCATCCATCATATAATCATCGGTCATTACAAAAGAGACGGAATGGATGACATGGACAATGGATATTACAGGTGATACGTTTCAGTAATTTTTATCATGTTACGAAAGTTCAACGGTGAGTCATAAATGTTATGAAAAGTACCGTGGTCAATGAGATATTTAAATTAATACTTTTCGTCTCTTATATTTTATCTTACGTGTTTAAAGACTTAAGGAGATAGGTGAAGACTTGGCATTTTGATAACCTTTTAAAGAACAAAAGAACAATTCATGGAATATAAGGGAAATCCTTGCAAATCTATTTGGTCACATTAGAACTTGTAGGAATATATTGCAAGAACGTCTTTCTCTTCCTCTATCTAGTATGACTCACTAAATCTTTCAATATAAATATTAAATAGCATAAATAATGATAAGAATATTGCTTGCTCTTTTTTGTCACCTACTAGTAATCTCATTAACTACCCACATTGTTTGATTTAAATTTTCTTTTATCCTCCATATTGAGGGAATAAAGACAACTCAAATGCTGAGGATTTTTCCTTTTTTTTTTTCTTTCCAATATAGATAAATATTCCATCCTTATGGTGGTTTGAATAAATTTTTTCACATAATTATTGAAATATTAGACACATTTTCTCCAAATAAATAGTCTATCTAGCCCTAATAATTTTTTTTCTATATCCAAGGAGAACCGTTTTCTAGTTAGAGTAAAAAAAAAAAAAAAAGAGTGCAAGATCATAACAAATTATAATCCTCGTCGGGATAAACTCTCCTCATAAGAGGGCATATTTTTAGCATTGAAAGTAAATTACTCTAAATCTTATGTTCTTACATTCGTTTTTGTTATTAGTGCAATGATAATTACTTTTGTAGTTACTAGCACTAACCAAAAGTAGCACAAATTGACCCTAGCCAATTATGAAAAATCCCTTGAAATTAGGAATGAACCATCACAATTTTACTCAGAAAATAGTTAAATAAATTTAGAATTCACTGAAAATAATGAATCACATTGTTGTGACATTCAAAGCATCTATGATCCAAAATTCTTGTGAAATCACATGCCATTAGTTGTTTAAATAAAGTGGTAGTTGAATAATAATTCTAATTTTGTTGATGAATGTGGGTGACATCATTTCATTCCCTTCATTTATTACCACGACTCCCAACGAGTCATCCAAATGCCAACCATTGCACTTGGCAAAACCTTTTCCTCGCATATGGCACTAAAATTCTATTTTAGTTTCTCCTTAACCAAGGCGCCGCCCTCTTACATGGTTTAATCACACATTACTCTTTACTCTAGTCTTTCAAGTTCCAAGTAGGATTGAGTATTCAATTAGTAACTGAATTGTTGGAAGTGGTGAAGAGTCACCACATGGCATAATGCTTACTAAGATGTGAATTAGCGGATGTGGATCTATTGCTATAGACATATCTCGTTGCGAGTCGAATCCACCACATAGGAGCGACAATACATCTCTGAACGATCGAAGAAGTAAATTTTTGGAGTTGAAGTATAGAATTTAAAAAATTATTTAAGCGGAACCAATTAGTTTAAAAAATTATTTTGTGGTTGAAATAGATATTAGGCCCGACCACCACTACCAACTTTTCGATAAGCAAAATTTACATGCAACTATGGTAAAATCATGGCATGCCCTGTACTCAAGAGTGTCAAAGAATTGAACCAAGCCGACCCTTTGACACCAAGGCCATGTTGATTATACGACAAGCCTTATTTTTTAGGGGTTGGCCTTGTCTGGCCCGTAACCCTTTGAAGTTAGTGTTGAGTCGGACTATATATATATATATATTTTTTTTTTTTTTTCGGTCTTATAACGGGCCACATGGCCAACATTAGTAACAAGCAATAGGATCGGTGACCCTACACCCACCAGCCTGATCCGACCCATCAATCTAGGGGTCTGGGCCTAGGTCCTATAAATACAGGGCTCGTGCCAAGCCGAAATCATGCTTGTACCAATCTACAAGCATCTTGTTCTTAATTTAAATACAATGAACAAAAAAATTCAATTTAAATCGAAATTGTTATTTTAAATAGTGGCTTGTATTCTGGATCAACGACTTGACTTTTGCTTCTAAATTTCGCACATTCAATTCATTGTGCTGTTTTCAAAGAATAACATTGTTCAATCCCAATATTGCTTAGCACCAATTTATATGGCATTTGTTTCGCTATCCATTGTTCAATATATGAAACAACATTATGACTTTAGTTGACAATGTGACGTAATTCAGTGCTACATAAATTGGTGCAAAGCACCAAAGACATTGAATAACACTATTGAGTATAGTGCTCCCTAGACAGATGATGACGTACCACAACAACGACGAACAACTTTACTCTTATAAAATACATCTCAATGACTTATTCTTAAAATTAAGTTAGAATATATGTTGAAATAATTACAAAAACCAATGAATTCTGATGAAAGAGAGACGTCCAGAGGCATCCTTTGATCCCTTCAAGAAGGTAAGATAGGGCCTCTGCCAGTGNACATCTCAATGACTTATTCTTAAAATTAAGTTAGAATATATGTTGAAATAATTACAAAAACCAATGAATTCTGATGAAAGAGAGACGTCAAGATGCATGCTTTGATCCCTTCAAGAAGGTAAGATAGGGCCTATACCAGTTATTTATTTTCTTGAGAAACTCCAAGAAATGTTGAAACTAACGCTGGTTATTTAATTATTTGCTATTTTTATTTCTCATTCATTTTATTATTTTGTGGTGAATGCACGCGTTCACGAGAGTATTGTTTGCACATGACATGCACTGCCCGTCACGACGCTGCTTAGTATAATAAATCTTGCTTATTTCTTAAGAATGATTCAGACCGTCCATAGTTTTTCCCGTTTGCATTTAATGCTAAGGACTTCATATTTATAAAAGCAAAATGAATTATGTTTATATTTGTTAGAATTGAGGTGTGACTCGAATTCCTTATTGAAGTAATTGAAGATTTCTAATTGAAGTGCACGTCAAGAAGAATTCAGTTTGAAATGCTATTGAAGTCCTATATCAAGTTTGAGTTCTATTTTGAAAGCTCATTGAGAGTTGTAATTTGTTTTGGACTCGATTTTTTGGTATCATACTTCATCAATAGCTCTACTAGGAGGGTTTGGACATTCCCTACATGTTCCCTATAAGTATTAGACTCTTCTATACAATTTTATAATGTGAGAAAATAGATTACTAGAAATATAGGATCAATAGTAATTTTCTCTCTTCTTAATTATTATTAAATCAATAAAATCTCTTAAATCATCTACCATATTTCTTGTCTTTATTATTCTTTTACTTGATCCAATATTTCATTCCGTTAGTTGGTTTTATCAAGTGGCATTCAAACAATAAATAATTCTTGCATTTCCATCATTGCTAACAACGATCCAGACATATTAATATTTTTTCTAACAAGAGATATTTTGGTTGTTTCATAACAGTATTACTAAATACTTTACTTAAAAGTTTAAACCACCTTAGAACCAAAAAAGAAAAAGAAAAGAAATTATATTTATTTTAAACGTTCTCTTTCTCTCGTGAAAGTGAAATCATTTTCCATTCAACGTTAGACTTAAGATGCAGAATTTTCCTACATGTGCAATAGTAACAATTGAATCAATCATTTAGAAGTTTTTTTTATCATAATTTTATGCTCCAAAGCCATGTTAAATCAATCATTTAAAAGTTTAAATTTTAAATATTGAGAATTAGAAACTTTAATTCTACACCTTCTAAAAAAAAAAAATCACATTAAAAAAAATAAAGTTGTCTGAGATTATGTCATTATCCACTAATTCAGTAATTCACATGGGTGAAACCAGAATTATGGTTGAGAGGGGACAAGACAAAATTATGTAACAAATAATTTCAAATTAGATGATAAAGATAATATTCAAAACGTAGTACTTTTATTTTTTACAATTGTTCATTACGGCTCCTCATACTTTGAAAACGCCGTATAATAGTTTCGTTA
>CAIGRP010089974.1:0-24110 GCA_903798385.1 Fraxinus cuspidata
TGTGCAACATAGATTGAGAGAAGTGAGATCACCATTGCAAGTGGATATAGTTCTCACTTTGAGGATGAACCACAATAAATCTATGTATTTGCGTTGCAAATTTAGATTTACGTTGGCTTATTATTACTCTCAAAATTGGGAATTGGGATTGAGATATTCAAAGAGCAAATGTGTATGATTAGTTGGTGGGGGAGAAAATGTAGTGGGACAAACTTACTACGAGAATATCACATTATGTTCTGCGAGATTTGGAAAGGCATCAATATCAAATTCTTGCTTCTTCTATTGGAACTTTGGCATGCTTGATTGATACTGAGAGCAGTAGAAAAAAAGATCATGGCAAGGCGAAAGAAGGCATCTTAATCATGAACTATAACATGAAAGATTAAAATTAAATTTACTTGAGGGATAGGATAGTTATTGGTTGGCTACGATATCAAAAGGGAAAAGTTTCTGCTCTCTTTAACTCTACGTGTAAAGCTTTACAGGAATTTCACTAGATTGATTACGAAGTAGAAATCTGCCATATTCTGAATCAGAAATAACTTGTAATAGCACTTTTGTTATGTAGTCTTCATTTTAAAACTTATATTTCAAAGATTTTAGGGGACTCAAATTTATCATTCCTGTGAATGATTGCATGTCAACCAATTTGCTGATAATATCAAATGTCTCAATTCCAGATTTCAAACCTTATATATGTCGACCAACCAATAGGAACAAGTCTTAGCTATAGTTCTCACACTGATGACATTCGGCACGGTGAAGACGGTGTCAGCAATGATCTGTACGACTTCTTGCAGGTCTGTTTCTATATCTTTGTATTTCACCAAAATTATGAAATCCATAAATTGGTATAGCTACTTAATTTCTATCTTGGTGGATAAAGGCATTTTTGTCTCACGGTTGGTAGGGAGGATTTGACGGTAGTGGATGATGGAAAAGAAAAATAAGCTAAAATCCTATTCGGTATTCAGTGCATACCAAACTGGCTTATGTTGCACTTTGTATTTGATACTGTTAGGCCTTTTTTAAGGAGCATCCCCTGTATATTAAGAATGATTTTTACATTACCAGAGAATCATATACAGGGCATTATATTTTGGCTTTAGCAGCTCGAGTACATAGGGGAAACGCTTATATTAACCTGAAGGTAAGTTTCAATTACTTTTTCTAAGTACTTTCAGATTCCAGTTCACAGCCTGATTATTTGATTTATCAGTCATGGTTGATCAGGGATTTGGCAATGGACTCACGAATCCAGAAATCCAATACAAAGCATATACTTAATATGCTTTGGACATACAATTGATAAAACAATCTGATTACAAAAGCATGAGCAAGTCAGTTTCACAATGCGAACATGCAATAAAGCTTTGTGGTAATTTCCAAATCCGTGGACAATCTGAACCCCCACCCCCCTCCTTACGATTTTTAATCTACTTCCGATGTATTCATGGTAATTGGCTGTTATTTCTGCTTCGTCTGAAATAGAAATTCGATTCCAGGCACCGAGGGTGGAACCTCTTGTGTTGGGGGCATATGTGGTCTGCAACACCATTTTCAATAAGATAGTGGAAATTGCATTGCAGGTGATAAAAATGTAAGCAAGCATATCATATAGTTGAGGCTTATCTAAGTGCATGATTGGCAAAGCTTAAATTTTTTTTAAAGTGCTTATAAGCTATTTTGATCGGCTTAGAAAAACTTAAGCTTTGCCAAACATATACATAGTACACATAGATTACAAAAACGCAGAAAAACATTGTCTAATGCAAGAAGCTTATGTTTTGTCATTCATTTGCAGTATTATGTCAGGGTAGCCTGTGCTACGATTTCTCTAATGTGGAGAATTTCTTGAACCAAGAATCGGTTAAAGACGTTCTTGGTGTTGGGAGCACAGATTTTGTTTCATGCAGTTCTACAGTACACGAGGCGATGATCATAGACTGGATGAGGAATCTTGAAGTTGGTATTCTTCCACTCCTAGAGAATGGAATCAAATTACTTGTATATGCTGGAGAGTATGATCTCATATGTTACTGCTTGGTAAGTTTCTTATCAATGATTTTACTTATGAGTTAATCCGTATAAAATATTCACTTTTTAAAACTTTTTGGCGTTGGTCTGTGAAGCCTAATCATATTGCACACTTGGGTATTCCATACTGTATGCAAATTCATTTTAAGAGCAGTATTCTATGCATGTATTAGATGGTCCTTGTACAGTTACTATATAAAGGATTTGCGCAGCTTGTTTTGTATGTGTGTGAGGCCTGTGATCGCTTTGTACTGTTATACAAAACTTACAATAAAAGATTACATATCTAAAGAACTCGAACACCTATTACAAAAGTTTATCCCTATAGGAACCACAGAACACCAAGGTTTCCAAGATCGAAGGCTCAGAATATTGTACCCGTCTGTATCAACACTATGAAACCCAGATTCACACAGAACCCTCGCGATTCTAGGGATAGCAAAAAAACTTGTTTAACTCGAAACCCGTAGGGGCGGGGATTACCCGCCTAATCGGGTAAACGGGGTGGGGACGGGGCGATGGTCATTACCCCGAAGTGGGTACGGGGCGGGTATGAGAATTATAGTCCCCGTCTCGCTACTCGTCTCATTTAAAGTTAATTTTAAATTTAAGTTTTTTATCCAACAAAAATATAAGATTTATCATATTTTTAAAAAGAACATAAATTATTTCTAACAAATTGATAAAAAAATAATATTTACTAAGTAAATACATAAAAATAATAAAAAATAAATGGGGTGATAAATGGGGCAGGAGACCTGTTTCGCCCCCGCCCCATCCCGATTTAAATGGGTATGGAGATGGGACAATGTAGTATACCCGTCCCATTGTCATCCCTACACTATTCATAGAAAGCGTGAGCTTCTTCTATGGACCAGAAGAGCTCAACATTACCAACAACAACAACATTTCTTTTCACCAGATTTCACACAGAAAACACACTCAAGAAACAGATTCAAGAGATCCTCACAACAGAAGAGGAAGATGAAAAGAGAGAACACGGAGCCTCTAGAAAACCCTCAAACAGAAAGCAAATTATGAAAATGAATGAAAAACCATTCAAGTTCCAAAATATCAACACATCGAGATTGGGCAACAGTCAATCCAATGGTCTAGAGAAACTCACGCTTCTAGAACAAGAAATACAACCAAAGTTGCAATAGTCAAACACCCTTATTATCGGACCGGGTATTGGGCTGGGTGATCTGGGCCTTCATTTCAGCTGAATGTATTGGGAAATAGCAATTGGGCTAAAAGCCATTTCATCATCGCCCATGGGCTGGGCTAGTATCATCACAACCTTTACAATCTCCACCTTGATGCTAATGGTTGACCATGCAGCTTAATGCTATCCACGAGTGAATGCAAAAGCTTCAATTGATCATTCTTCATAGCATCAAACTTAGAATTAGTACCGCACAATTCAAATTACCCGGTATCAATTTTCAACATTTGCAAACAAGACTTAAACTTAGGTAGAGGGAACACCTTTTTACCCATATCAGCAAGATTAAATTTTGTAGCAATTTTCTCAAGAAGTAAAACATCTTTAGAAATAATATATCTTATAAAATGCAACTTAACATCAATAAGTTTAGTTCTTTCATGATAAACTGGGTTTTTACACAAGTGTATAGCACTTTGACTGTTAGAATATAATGCAACATGATTAGACAATTCATTAATTTCAAACAGCAAACCCTTAAGCCACAATGCTTATTTTATTGCCTCAGTTGTAGCAACATATTCAACCACAGTAGTAGATAAAGCTACAACAGGTTGCAGTTGGGATTTCCAACTGATACAAGTACCACATATAGTAAACATATAAGTTGTAGTAGACTTCCTATTGTCAATATTTCCAGCAAAATCAGAGTCTACAAAACCTTTAAGCACAACACCATCATTGCAGGCACTAAAGCATAGTCCTAAGTGTGAAGAACCTTTCAAATATCTCAACAACTATTTTAAATAAACTTAATGTTCTAAATCAGGATTAGCTATGAATCTGCTAATGGTACTTATATAATGAGCCACATCAGGCCTAGTACAAACCATGGTATACATCACACATCCTACAGCATTAGCATAAGGTATCTTTTTCATTTGTTTAATGTCAGATTCATTTATCCTTACTCAATTTAAAATGACTGGTCAGAGGTATAGAGACAGATTTTGAATTATGCATAGCAAATCTAGTTATCAATTTTTCAACATATGCAGTTTGCTTCAAAATCAATAACCTGTTATGCATTTTCCTAGTTATTTCCATACCTAAAATTTTCTTAGCATGTCCAAGGTTTTTCATTTCAAATTCAGCACTCAAAGATCTTTTAATTTCATTTATGACATACATATTATGTCTAGTTAGAAACATATCATCCACATATAAGAGTATAAAAGCAACAATACATTTGCATCATCTTTTTTAAAATACAAACAATGATCAAACTCACTTCTTACAAAACCAACAATAGAAACAAAAGTATCAAATCTTTTGTACCATTGTTTTGGAGATTGCTTCAAACCATATAAAGATCTTTTCAACAAACAAACATATTCAGTTTTAGATTTATCGATAAAACCAGGTGTCGGTTTCATATAAATCACTTCATCAAGATCACCATGTAAAAATACAGTTTTTATATCCATTTGTTCAAGTTCAAGATTATAATATGCAACAAGAGCTAACATAACTCTAATAGTATTATACTTAATCACAGGAGAGAAGATTTCATTATAATCTATGCCTTCCTTTTGGGTAAAACCTTTAACAACTGGTCTAGCCTTAAATCTTATAGGCATCTTCTCAGTGTTACCCTCCTTAATACTAAAAATCCACTTGCAATCAACAAGAGATTTACCTGCAGGTTTAGAAACTAAAGTCAAGATACCATTTTTAATCAAGGAATCCATTCATCATTCATAGCAGCCTGCCAATGCTTATATTGGTTACATGAAATAGCCTCTTCATAGGATTTTGGTTCTCTAAAGACTAGGTCTTCATAAGAAAGTAAAACCAAAGATAAGTAATCTCTATACCTAACAGGCTCTCTTATATATCTCCTAACTTTATCTCTAGTCAACTGATAATCACTAACATCACTCACTTGTTCTTCTAAATCTGCTTGAACCTCACTCTCTTCTTCAACATCTAAAAAATCTGCATTTTCAGGTTCAGCATCAACCTATCCAGAATCATTAGATTCAGATGGCATACCAAGCTCCACCCGCAGCTTGGTTTTATCTCTTCCTCTTTCTTTAGGTAGTTTATTTGACTTATTATCTTTCAAACAAGGCAGGTTAAATTCATCAATAGTAACATTCCTACTTGTGATAATCTTAAAATCACTAGACTCTCTACTCCAAAGCGTATAACCCTTAACCCCATCAAGATAACCTAAGAAAACACAATTCTGGGCCCTAGGTTCTAATTTTTCTATATTTTCATGAGAATAGGCAGCACATCAAAAAAATTTCAGATGTGAATAGTCAGGAACTGTTCCAGTCCATTGCTCTTCAGGTGTTTTACACTTAGAGCACTTGAAGATGTTCTATTAATAATGTAAGTGGATGTCATTAAGGCTTCCCCCATAAGGTTTTAGGTACACCTGAACCAACCAGCATACACCTCACCTTATCTAACAAAGTCCTATTCATCCTCTCAGCCACTCCATTCTACTGAGGATAAAAGGGGCAATTTTATGTCTCCTATCCCATTTTCAGAACAGAATTGATTAAACTCAGCATTACAAAACTCAAGACCATTGTCAGTCCTAAGAGTCTTTATTTCATTTCCAGTTTGATTCTCTATCAACACTTTCTAGGTTTTAAACTTCCCAAAGGTTTCAGATTTTTGTTTTAACAAGTAAACCCAAACCTTTCTAGAATAGTTATCTATCAAGGAAAGAAAGTATATATTTTCTCCTTGAGAAATAGTAGTTGAAGGCCCCCATAAATCATGATGTATATATTCAAGAACAGAGGTAGATTTGTGCTTTCCAGTGTTAAAATGTAATTTGTGCTGCTTCCCTAAAGTGCAGTTTTCACAAAAGGGAACTCCAGAAATAGAGTCCTTCCCAAAAACACCCTTTTTATTAAAGGTATGTAGGCCTTTCTCACCTACATGAGCTATTTTATTGTGCCACTTTAGAGTGGTATCAAGTTCAGCATTGGAAGACTCATCCATATAATCAAAAATAGCACTAGTCTTAACTACATAAATCTCATTTCTCTTAACACATTTAAACATCACAAGTTATCATCTCATCACCTTCAACAAACCATCACCAACTTTACCTTGTAAGCCTAAATAATCCAAGTTTCCTATTGAAATCAGGTTCCTATTTAATTCAGGAACATATCTTACCGTTTCTAGGGTAAAGATATACCAATTTTCAAATTTCAATGTCCCATTTTCAATGCCTTCTACTTTGCAGGCATTGTTGTTACCCGTGACTACCTTTCCACCATTAATCTTTTTAAAAGAGTCAAACCAACTCCTTTTAAGAGTCATGTGGAAGGTGCAACCAAAATCCAAGATCCATTCTTGGATCTAATTTCCTTCATTTACCACATTTACGGAATCACAATCACATGAAGGTTCAGTCACCACATAGACATCAATAGTATTAGAATCATTAGGTTCAACTACATTTCCTTCATCATTAAACTTTTTATTATTATCGTTTCCCTGTTTATTAAAGCCTTCTTGGTTTCCACTAAATCTGTTCTGGGTCCTTTCCCTGACAAACAAATTCTCAGGCCTCCTACTCCTCCTTTCAGACCTGAATCTCTACTCCTCAAAGAGTTTATAACTATCTTAGGTGTAAGGGTATCTCTACCATATTTTATGGCAACCTTAACCTCTCTATAGGTGTCAAGAATGACATTCAATAACACAACAACCTTATACTCATCAGAAACTTTAGCACCAGCATTGGTGATAACTTAAACCAACTTATTGAAGGTATCAAGATTATCTTCTATATCCTTAGAGGTGTCTAACCTAAAGCTAAAGAACCTCTCCAATAGAAACAGCTTATTGGGTAAGGACTTAACTAGAAAAAGTTTTTCTAACTCATCCCATAAGACCTTAGCATTCTCTTGATATCATACTTTCCTTAAGACTTGATCAGACAAATGCAGAACAATAAAAGTATAAGCAAGTTCATCAACTTCAGTTATCTAATCAGTTGTCATAGTTACAGGAAAATTTTGTGTTATTGCTTTAGCAATCTTTTGTTGAACTAAAACACATTTCATCTTTTGTTGACAAATGAGAAAAATCCCATTTTCCATCAAAAACATCAAATTCAAAAGTATTTGTCATATTTTATTATTCAGAAATAACACAAAGTATTTCAAAACTATAAAACTATGACAACTGATGCACTTAAAAAAAATTAGATTGATCTATACAAATAGATAAAAGGGAAATAGGTCACAGAGAATAAGCAGTAATCAAATATCACAGTTATTCTAAATTTACAAAAGAATTCAAAACAAATAACACAATTCAGAATCAAGAAAGTAAGAAATTTTAAAAAAAAATAGGTTGAAGCAATATGTCAAAAGACAGAATGAAGGGAACAAACTACAGTCACCCCAAGGATGATCAAATTCACCAGAATTCCGTGAGACTCTTGTTCGGCACAATTTGATCACTTAAGGTGATTACACAAAAATGCACAGCATGTGTGAATGTACGAACACTGAGGTGGGCAGGGGCAGACCCATTAAGGGCCCAGTGGGGCAGTTGCCACCACCAGGTCCTTAATTTTTTGCCTTGAAAAAAGCTCACTCAACTACCCAAACCCAAGTCTTTTAACATTTTGAAAACAAAGCCCACACATTGCAAGCGTTCCCTTCCCGTGCAGGCTGCGAACTCATTCCATTAATCCTTTCACTTCACCCCAATTCTCTTCACCTGCGAACTCGTCTCTTCTCTTCCTCCCAATTCTCAAACCCTATGAACTCATTAGGCGGCGGTGGGAACTTGAAATTGTGGGATTCCAAATTCCAATAATCAATTTACCATATTTTGAAAGATGAAAAAGAAGAACAGATTAAGATTTGAAGAAAGATTTGTAAGTTGAATCAATTTTGAAATGAATTCGATATCTACACGTACGCTACCTCGCTTCTTGCATACGTTTGACCTTTAATGTGAAAAGCTGCAACAACAAACAGACAACATTGAGGCTGAACTACTATTCGTGCCTGTTTTTCTTGTTTTCTTAGTAATTATTGCTCTTGCAAGTAGAGATTAGATTCTATTCGGTAAAATTAGGGAAAATAGTACCTTGAAATCACCAATGTACGTGGTATACTCTAATATGCAACATTTGAGAACACGCTATAGCGTGGCTGCTAGGCTTGCTTCTCATGAGATTGAGAGGAAATCGGGAAGTGACTCATAAAACCGGGCTTTTAAACATTTTGCGGTTATAGTAATTTGGATTCTACCAATATTCATTTTTGTTTTAAATGGACAGGAAATTCAAGATGGGTTCATGCCATGGAATGGTCTGGCCAAAGAGAATTTGTAGCAGCTTCAACCATTCCCATTTTCAGTTGACAGAGTGGAGGTTGGACTGCAGAAAGCCCATGGGCCTCTAACTTTCCGTAAGGTCTATAATTCTGGTCACATGGTTCCTATGGATCAGCCCAAAGCATCATTAGAAATGCTAAGGAGGTGGATGCACAACAAACTGACAGATGATCACCTTGTAACTATGTGATTGCCACCACTAAACGGGCCATGCACTCACTTTTGGCATGTTCGGTACAATGAACTTGATAGTATTAAAGAAGAAAAAATAAGTTAAAATATTGTTTATTATACTATATACATCTATGTCGTGCATACCAAATACGTTGTTAATAACTTTTCGTATGGATCGATGTAGTAATTTCAAATTGGTTGCAGACCTTCTGATTATTTCCTTATTCCTTACAAATTATAGTTACAGGATGGGAGCCGTGTTTTCTAATAAAATGAGTAATTTCAGTAGCTGGGCTATAAACTGAGGAAGCCTAATTTCAGTAATTGGTACAAGGCTAGGAGAAAGAATTATCTCAGACATTTTCTTAAGTTTACGACAATATCATAAACACTTAATCACGCTAACCCCTATTTCAAAACCTATTTCTAGTTTTGAGCATCACATACATCAAATGATAACTTTTTGAGCTATATATCATTTAAAATGATGTTGATATACCATATGTCGTTGTGAAGAAAAAGAAGAAACTTCCTACAATTAATTATAATTTATTTTTTTTACTTTTAATAATAAAATAATACTTAAAGACTTAGGGTATACATAGTTCTAAATAAGTAAATATGTATGGATAGTGGAAATTTAAATCTAAAATTTGTTGAAAATTTTGGCAATAGTTGATTTGAAGTTTTTTAATTATATTTATTATGTATACATAACTTAAATATTAACATATGTAAACTTATCAATAGAAATTTATATAACATAAATTAATAAACTAAATGTCAAAATTTCCTGCCACGAATAGTAAACGAGATGGAGGTGAAGAACATGGTTCACACCATGAAATCCGCAAACCCGTAACGAATATTTGTTTTATTATGTAATATTTTTATTTTTATGTTTGCAATTTAAAATATTTTAAACAATAAAAATGATATTAAAAATAAATAATTAATTGACATGGATGGTAAATGAGGAATTTTTTTAATTATCGCCCAACTCCTAACAATTCCTTATGGGGGCAAGGATGATAAAGGACGTCACTATTTTGCCCAATCCCGTTGTCAGTTCTAGTAAAATTTAGCTAAATAATACATACGCCGGTTCATTAAAATATTGTATCCTTCAAACTTAATAATTAAAAATATATATTCACACAAATAATAGTAAATTTATATGGTTAACATTTAAACTATGTCGAACCAGTCATATGTAACATATCAATTTATGTTCTTATAATTTATATTGAAGAAATTAACTATTGCAAAAAATAAATAAATAAAATCATTTTTCTCTTTATAATGACATTGGTCTTATTTTAAATAATATATGACTCAAAATGTGATGAGAGTTATTATGTGATACTCAAAACTAAAAATAGAGAGGTTATAGTGTTGTGTTCTAACCTTTTTTTAGTAAACTAATTAGAGTTGAACGTGCGTTACACGTTATTCTAAAATATTTTATAAGTGATGTGAAAGTAATATATGATCTTTTATTTGCTCTTTTGATCTAAATATGATAGAAATGAAACTCCTGAAAATAAATGTTAATTATTATACATGCATCTAAATAGTGAAATCCATACTTGAATATGTGTATTAGAATTACAACTAAATGTATAAATGAAAATGAATGACAAATACGATACATGAATTATCGTGAATATTAATTAATTTAGAATTAATATCAAAAAATATATACGTAATAATGAATGTTAAATCATTTATATTAAATGAATATAATATTATATAATTTTTAATTAAGTGAATCTGGATACTAATTAGCTTACATGGACATGAATAATGAACTGCATCAATATGATATTATAATTAATATTAATTAAATGAATGTGAATGTTAACTAATTAAGAATTAATTATAGTATTTATAACTGTTTTTAAATTAAATACATATTGAAAAATAAAGAGTAGGATATTATTGAAATAATAATAGAGAATTCATATGTTAATGAAAACAAACAAGTTAAATGAATTTGTCAAACGTATATACATTGATAGTAATTAAATGATTAAATAAATTAAAAATATATTGAAAAGTGAAAAGTAAGTTATTATTGAAATAATTGAATTGTAATATGACTAAAATTGTCAAAAAAAAATTTAGTTGGTGAGATATTTATTTTCAATTACATAAAATTGGATTTTAATTGCATAAATGGACGTGAATAATGAAATGTATTTTTTAATGTGAATTCTAATTAATTATTTATAATTATAATTAATAACACTGAAATGCATAATGAAGATGATATTAATTAAATGCATGTGAATGTTAATTAATTGAGAATTAATAATAGGAAATTTATACATTAATGAGAGCACACATGTGAAATGAATATGTCAAATGTAAACATACATTTAGAATTAAAATCAAGGAATATATTTGTAACAATGAATGTTAAATCATTTATATTAAATTAATATAATTTAATTTTCAATTAAATGAATATGAATATTATTTAACATACATAGATGTGAATAATGAAATGCATTTTTGAATGTGAAATTAAATTAATGTTAATTAATTGAAAATTAATAACAGAGATATGAAGGTGAATGTGTAATTATAATTAATATTAATTATATGAATGTTAATGTTAATTATTTGAAAATTAATTATGGTATTTATCATAATTTGTAAATTAAATATTTATTGAAAAATGAAAAGTAAGATATTATTGAAATAATTGAATTGTAGTAAGGTTATAATCGTAAAAAAATGATTCTCACTTGATGTGATATTAATATATTATAGATGGTTGTATGGTTTAGCGATCGGTCTAGGCCGAACTGGGGCTGGCGAATGTCGATCCGTTCGTGGATTCAACTCGTAAAATTACGAGTTGATTTATCTTGAGCTCGTGGATCATAAATTTGAATTATAACCATTTGGTCAATTTAACGTCTCCAAATTTACTTATTTGTGTTATTTCTATCCATTTTTTTTTTTCTAAATCTATTTATTCTATTTTAGGAGATGATAAAAATAGTTCCAAATTTTTAGGAGACCGGGAATATAGAGTCCGAGCTGGATTCATATATGAAGGTTGAATTTGTTCAAGGATGTCTTCTATATGACTTTTCGATCTTCTTCGAAATATATTCCACGTATTGAATGTTGCATAGAGAGAGTTATGTATTTAAAGGAATGAAAACACGTGGAGCTTTGAATCCAAATTAAAGTTGGACAGATTAATAGCTAGCTGGAGATTTTGAAGTGATTTTATAATTTGTAAATGTTGTTTACATTAATTTTTTTTAATTTTTTTGATCTTTTAGAAAAAAAGTTATATACGCAATATTTTGTTCCTGTACAATTGTAGTTTCGTTTACATTAAAAGTAATCAATCATAAGTCCAAAAATTGAGAGTTTTGATTTTGTATTAAGTTTTAAAAATGAGCCGAATCATAAGTTTGTGAACGACTTTACTCGATCTATGAGACCCACGACCACAAGCCAAATGGTCAAACCAAGCACCATTTGTAGACACGAGCCGAGCTCGACTTATCTGTCGGTCGAATCAAGCTTGTGCCTTTTGCCACCTCTAAATCAAACTTTATATTTTCTTCTATATATTTGAACATAATCTAACTTTTAACACGGAAGAATAGCAAGTGTTCGAAAAATTAACAACCAATCAATAGCAAGTATTTTTTCCGTCATAAATTCTATTTCATTGAGAACGTAATGAATTGATCTACCTGCACGTCTTGTCATCGACCTCCATTTCGTATTTGAAACGTCTATACAATTACTACTGAACTGAAGTACAAGTCAAGAAATGATCAATTAAGCAACTTGTACTGTATTCAATATTGACACAACCCGGATCCGTATAATCGTGTTTGAAAGCATCTGGTCAAGGTGCCACCCATTAGCCCATTTAGCCAACATGATGGATCTCTATCCAATAAGAAGCCCAAGTACCCAACCACGGCCCACGATCAACTTCACGTGTATACATATATCAGTTCCATTGGATACATAGAGATAGAGAGAGAGAGAGGAAAGATGATATACAGAAAATGGAGTCTGCTGACGGGCCCAGCTGCCATTCTTACTGGAATCGTCGGAGCAATCGTTGTGGTCGATCTCCTCTTCATCGAAAACGTAGGCCTTTTAATTTAATTTTTTTTCCTCATTTTCCCAATTTATCATTCTGTTTCTTTCTGTTTAGATTATATTCGAATCGGTAAAGAATCGTTGAATAATTTTTAGATTAATAGCGGAGAACTATCTATTTCATGGGGATTCGTATTGATAAGCATATTGTTTGATTGGGTGAAGACTAAAATCAATCTTTTTTATCTTTTTTCTTATATGGATCCATCTAAGAAATACAATTTTGGTTTCGTTTTCTTTGCCAGATTCAGTTTTAAATTTTCCATGTATTACGCAATTTGTTTAGGAGGGGTAAACGTTCTTTAAACTTTGTTGTTGATGAAATTAAATGGGTCTTTAATAAAATGCCATCAATTGAGAAATCCATTCTAAACGATGAAATTAACATTAAGCTAAAAGGGACTGATAATTAGTAAAGTGCAGCTTGTTAAGAGTAGTGCATAGTGAACTTCGAAGGTACAAATTTTCATGCCAAAGAATTATCTTCATTAACTGAGATGGATCATTTTACGTTGAGTGTCCGTTCATAAGAGCGAATGAGTGATAAAATTTTGAAATAGCAAGTCAAAAGAGGGTAGAACATAGTTAACATGGCATATGATAGTTGTAAGGAGTGCCCAATTTGCTTTAGATCTCTCGGAAGATCTAGCAACGAATTGAGCGGAATAGGGAAGAAAAAGTTTAGTTTTTTGTTGTAGTTACTTTTTTCCCTTGATGTTTTCAGGTGTTTGGTAGTGTTGGGTTTATTTGTTCAGTTTGATTATGTGGCTTGCTTATCAACTAGATATATGATCTCATTTTTGCCAGTTTTGTTATAGTTGAAATATCTACTGTCGAAGTGCTCTCCCCATGTTTCTTAATATTGAAACAATAACCCTTTGTTCATGTTTTAAAAGAAATTGATAGGTAGTTAAATTCTGTTATCATAGTGTTGTATGAATGTGTATAAATATTTCTATGACCAAAAAAGTGAAAAAGATTCTGCTCAAGGATCCTTCTTGTTCTGATGACTTAGACTTGGTGAGTTTTCCATTTCAATTGATTACTCAAAGTTTTTCAATCTTTGATGGTGATATGTTCGACCAGAAAGAATGAAAGGTTAGTTTGGAAAAAAAGATTCTTGTTTAGTTGGTCAAAGGTGTAACACTGGCAGTTGGTACTTAGGCATACAAGGAATTGGGAAAAGATATTGGATTTCTAACCATCTAATTTCAGTTCATTTTTCCTCTTTATCGAACTCCTCACTTGATCAGCAAGAGGTCCAGATCAGTTCCCCCTTAAATTTTGTTGGCTCCGAGAAAGTTTAATTTTGTTGGCTCCGAGAAAGTTTATGGAAAGTTATAAGCAGTCATATTTTGGTTTTGGAAGAATGAAGCCGGTGCGCACATGCAAAAGAGTAACGAGATAATTCTTGAACATCCACTCAATAATTTATCCCCAAGTAATTTACAGGCTAATTCAGGATCAGCAGCTTTTGTGAGGCTCGATGGAAAACTACTATTTTTCAAAATTTCTTTTACTTGGTACTCAAAGTGAGTAGCTACGTGATGTTCTTTACTAACTATGATTTTGTGTTTTAAAAAGCATCTTCAAGGAAGGTTTGGATGCTACATCTTGCTGTGCAATCTAATTGAAGTTAGGGCCTGCTTTTCATGTTAACACTTATCTTGTTATTTAACAAGGGCGTGCATCCTCCTCTTGGGGAAATAAAGAAGCGTTGATCCAAAAATTAGCGATATTGGTCTCAACGCTAACCTGGTTTTTGTTACGCTGACTGGGGACATTGTGTTATCTTGTTACTTGGAAACTTGTATTCCACTTTCTTTTTCTTATATTTTCATATTTTGATCCTGCAGGATCGATTCCGCAAGACAGATCCAAGGAAGCAAGAGACAGCACCTTCAACCAAGTAGGAGAGAAATATTGAATTTTAGATGTGATCTAAAGCTTGTTTGAGGTTTTTTATGGGAACTGATTGTTGCAATTTGTGATTTTAAGTTGTTGCTAAGGATAAAATTGTCTGGTAGAATAAATCGAAATTTCCAAACCCACTTGAGAATTGGCATTCGTTATTGTGATGTCATGTTGGCTTCTTTGAATCTCTTTTAACAACACAGCTTCGCGCCCTGTTTGATTTCTCTTACCTCTTCTCATGCCGTGTGACAATATATGATACGCGAATTGTTCGCAGAGAGTAGCATGTGGTGTCTTTTGTTGAACTCGGTTTTTTCTTTACAGAGGCCAGAGGGCTAGGCGAGATACTTTAATCTCTAGACGAAAGCATCCATACAACGCATACACGATCAAGGATAAAAGAAAGCCTCGTAGCGTTGACAACATGATTCAAGTTGAAAAGTGAAAACCAAATAATGCGCACAGATCTGTGTAAAATTCAAAAAGTTACAGACAGGAGGACAATCTTATGATATGGTTTATACAGGATTAAGGTTCTTGCTGTCCAGACGAACCCTGACACAAAACCATATCGAACTTTTCATCACATTAAGAAAGTGCTCAATATAACAAATCCTAGATATAGTTCCAAATCAATCAGTGGTACACCAGTGGTAAATGACAAATCAGAGACATTCCTGTATTTTTCTTACCAGAGCGAACTATTCAGACAGTGAATTCATGAATCGAGGAATAGTGGTGCGAGACAACCAGTCTACGAAAAACCCGGATCAAGCAGCCGCTTTTGGAGCTCTCATGCCATATCCACGCTTTGCCTTCTCCACACTGTTCAAGATCTTTAGTTAGTAAAGATTTAACTTATGTTACATGTTGAATACGGTGTCTTTTCTTCGACCAAGTAAGATTCTTATCTATAAGTTCTTCACGCAAAATGATGTCATGAAAACAAGAAACATCCTAGGACAAACATTAGAATGGCAAAAGAACTTAGAAAAATCTTGCATTACCCGTTGAGCTTTCATTTCTGAGTTGCTTATTTTAACTCTTAGCTTACTTTACTCATTTCCAATTTTCAAGGATAAAAAAATTTATTTATTTTAAGACTTTTTAAGCTTAGCCAAATCTAGCGCTCCAAGTTAGACCAATGTCACATGGTAATCGGAATAACTTCATTAGGCAAAATCAAATTCTTTCAAATTTAAACAGAAAACTCTAGTCGAAACATGTTAAACACATATCAAAGAATCAAGACTTACGTTGGAGCAAGTTTGCCCAGACTTTCTAGCTCTTCACCAGTGTCCTCGTCTAGGATTCGACCGGATATCTCAATGATGTAAGATCTATCTCTATCTGTCGGGAGCCCTCTATTTCCGAGCAAATTCAAATCTTTTTGATGAAGTTCTCTGCCGTTCACAAAAACACTTGTGTTTCCACCAGAACAATTTTCGGGCATGGGATAGTTGAATTCCTCAATAAATGGCTGCAAGAAAATGAAATGAATTTGTTAAAATTATGGAAAGATCAAAGTTAGCATCATAAACCTATGGCTAAGTGTCGATACAGGAATTGGAAAATCTTACAGGAACTATGCCAAGACAAGAACCTCCCATTGCACCCCAAAATCCAGCTCTGAAGTCATACCTAGTAAATAAAAGTTAAAAGAATGGAGAAATATTAGCATTCTGAGATTAAATTAAAAAACTTGTATATGTAAGGCATGGCTAATTTATATGTACACTTACCAATAATGTCCAGGATGGATCGGTCCGGCCAGCTTTTCAGCCTTTTTAATCAACCGATCTGGTATAAGATGCCCATTAACGGTAACGTTGGCTTTTCCCTGCTCGGCCAGTTGGTTGGATTCATTTGAGTGCCTAGAATTCTTTGTCATAATGCCAGCAAAGTATGACTCGGCTGCTCTATTGCCTCTTAGTCGATCTCCTTCTCTACTTCCTTCACCTGACTCTAGAGAAGTTCCCGTATTAGAGTACTCGTTGGTCAGAATATCAATCTCAGTAGCCGCTGATGTGCTTTTCATAGAATTCTGCTCTGCAGTACACTTGCTTTGTATCACTTCATCTTGGATTGTGGATCCCTCGGGAGGTAGAGACCTGTTTCTCTTAGAGGCTAGCTCAGCCGAATCTGGATCTTTTCTTATAGCAAATATATTTTCATCTTCCTCTGCCGCAGAAGTACGAGAAGTAGTAGTGTGAGGGATCTTCATCTCTGCAAACTTGCTTGAGCTTGCTTTGCCCGTTGACAAAGATCCTTGTTCTCTATCCATGGAGTGGAAATCATAACCAGAATTATCATAGTCGTAGGATGAAAAGGTTGTGCTAGCTTGGTTCAGATGTCTATGGACATATGAATTTCCTGGTTTAGAGGCATCATGGCTATCATCAACCTCTGCAAGAGTATTCTCCACTTCTCCATTAATGAAAGCAACTAGTTTCTTGTTGGCAACTGCAAAGGAGATTATTGTAGAACATGCCCCACACCTAATTCTGTTCTTGTTTCTATCTTCAGACATTACTTTCTTAGGAAATTGCAGCAACTCAAAACAGTTGTGGCATGTAAAGAATGGAGCACCCCATGCTATCGGGACGCAAATTCGTCCACTGCTCACAGGACTCAATCTGGGAGGTCTGGAATGAATTGAATCATCGACTTCAGAGTTCAGATCGCTAGGCAATCTTATTTGGGATTCAGGAATGGCAGTTCTAGAATCGTATTCTTGGGGACCAAATGAACTCGGGTTTTTATAATGATTAAACACCACATCATCCGGAACATCGGATAACCGTTTATTGCTGAAGGCAGTTGGTGGGACCAAAAGAGAAACTTGTCTTTTGTTGTGGCAATGAAAACAAGAACAAGATGGATGGTGATGACTAACACTAAGAGGGTATGTTTCCATTCGGAATGGAGGCTGTCGAAATGGAGCAGGAGGTTGAAGTGGATCTCTGCCGAGCATTTGAGACCCTATCGGATCCACAATTGGAGCGTATCTTGGAGGATAAAAGCCATGCCCACCCTTTTCTTGCCAATGCATAGATGGCTCAGCATAGTGATTTAGATAAGGCGGTCTTCCAAATTGTTTATCAGAAGAACTATCAGAATACCATTTCTCGGAACCAACATAAGGATCTTGACGAATTGTCCTTCTATCAAGAGGAACCATTCCACCGGGCTGACTTATCTGATTTTTCAACTCATCCAATGTCCTCAAAAGCTCAGCTCGATCTTCTCCATCATAATCAACCTTGTTAAACCCATACACGTCATTCTTATTCTTCATTCGACCTTCATAATCATAATTGGACCTTGTTCGGTCACCTGATGATCCCTCCTCCGTGTATATTGATGCTGCATATCTCGTACCTTTAACATCCATTCTCCGACCCCTCCAAAACTCCTTCAGCTGACTTCTCTCCCCATTTCTCTGGTCCATCATACGCTCTGATCCTTGTAATCCACTTTCATCTTCATTATACATCTCCATCCCTAAAGATGAATTCCAATTTTCAAAACCAGCACAAGGTACCTGATGAATTGTTCTGCGATCAAGAGGAACCTTTTCTTTAGCCTTGTCAATCAGTTCACCTGACCTGCTAAAGTGATCGTTCAACCCATCCAACTTCCTCAAAAGATGGGCTCGATCTTCTCCATCATAATCGACCTTGTTAAACCTGTCCATGCCATTCTTATTCCTCACCGGATCTTCATAATCATAATTGAAACTTGACTTGTTATCTGAAGGACCATCTTCTGAGTTCGTAGAAGATGCGTATCTCATATCTTCTACATCCATTCTCCGAGCCCTTCGAAACCCCTCCATCCGACTTCTCTCCCCATTTCTGCGATCCATCATAACATCTGACCTTTGCAACCGACTTTCATCCTCAAAATATATGTCCATTCCCAAAGAGCTATCAGGATACCAATTCTCAGAACCAACATAAGAACCTCGACGTAGTGCCCCTCGATCAAGATCAACCATTTCAGCAGACTGGCTAACCCGATCCTTCAACTCATCCAACTTCCTCAAAAGCACAGCCCGATCTACTCCAGCACAATCAACCTCGTTAAACTCATCCGTTGCATTCTTATTATTCGCTTGACCTTCATAAGCATAAATGGACCTCGACCGGTTATTTGAAGGACCCTCGTTTGAGTACATTGAAGTCGCATATCTCGTACCTTTAACATCCATTCTTAGACCCCTCGAGAACCTCTCCATCTGACTTCTGTCGCCATATCTCCTATCCATCTTATGCTCTGACCCTTGCAACCCATTTTCATCCTCATTATACAACTTTAACTCCTCAAAATCTTCTGAAATACGTAAATTGTCTGGTTTTTCGACTACTGGTGAATCAACAGCCCCCTTTTTGCCTTTATCCATCAAACTAGTACCATAATTGTCAGTCCTCCTCTCACCTCTGCTTGAAGAACTAATATTTGACCTCAAATCACTCTCAGAGCCAGCACTCAAATCCATTATTCTCCTCTGAAATATTTGCTCACATTTTCCTGAAAATCTCTCTAAAATACCACCAACCATTTATTTTTCAAACTTTTTTTATAGTTTGTCCAAGTCAACGCGTTTATTCTGGGATGTAAAGTCAACCGTTGAAAACCCAAAAAATAAAAATTAAAAATAATTAGGTCCTTCTCTGATAACGTGTCCGAAATATACCCTTTCAAAATCAAAGAAAAACGAAAAAGAAAAATATAATAAAATTCTTCCAAAATTTACATATTTTAGCATTATTTAAGATTTAACAAGAACTGGGATGCCATAAAAACAAATGAATTGAGCAAATGTTTCACAAAGCACACAACTTGATGATAGAAAAAGCCCAAAGTTGCAAAAACCATTTCCTTTTTCTTCGTGAAATTCATACAGAGAGAGAGATGAGATAAATATAATTTGACAGAAATGTACCTCGCAGCACAGCACCACAACAAACAGAATAATCAGTGACTTCTGGAAGTAAATTCTGACACTTTGGGCAACGAACTAAACGAACTTTTCCAGATTCATACGTTGTTTTTCACGAGCTTCAGACAGTATTGGAAAAGCCCAGAAACATCTTAGAGTATTTTATGTATATCTTCTGTATGTATGCACTTGTATGCAAAAAATTTGGTGCCGAAAAGGGGTTGAAGAAGTTTCAACTCTCAACAGAAGATTCTACGGAGCTGCTACAGAATCTGAGAAAAGAAAAAACAGGAAAAAAAAAATACTTTCTCTCTCTAATGTGCCACAAAACATTTGCAGATTTTTCCACGTTGAAAAATGGACGAGTTTCCGACATCTACTTTTGTTTCTTTATTCGGTTCTGGATTTCACATTAATGCGTATAGTGTACAGTTTCTTACGCATCTTTGACAAAGAACAGCGATGTACAAAATTTCGAATGTGAACAAAACATTCTGATCAACTTTCTCATTCCTCCTGTACAAATTGTTGTGGAAAAAACAATTTATAAAAGAAATTAAAAAATTCATAAATCGAATGTCATGTTACATTACGTTCACTTCGATTTACCTATACGCTTATTTATAATATCCAATAATTTGATCACATGGAATTTAACAGTGACAAAATTTGTTTATAATTAATTGTGATATTCATCCCTTCATCGTAGTAAACAATGAATTAAAATAAAATAATAGTTGTAGTTGTAGTTGTTACAAGTTACAACCTCAACAATAGTAAAACATGAACAGGTTTTAATTTAGCGCCGGCAGGTTATTTTCATTAAATAAAAAAATAAAAAAAAAATTTATTGTTTTCATCTTACAATCAATCATGTTATACAAACATGGTCAATTACATGTTAAAAAATAAAGAGGGGCATTTGTCAACACATGATTGAATAATTTGAAAAAAATAATTTAAAAAAATAAATAAATACAATCCCTACTCATTATCTGCCGCATCACCTTTTCATCTTTTTATTTGTCCTTGAACATGTTTGAATAGCGTTAACAATGGGAAGGAGTAAGAAGTCTTCTAAACCATATGGTTAAATGGTAAACAAATTTTTGGAAACTCAAAATTAATTTTCTCTTGAAGTAACAAAATAATTAGCATATTGCCTCCTTGGATAAAGACATGGACTTCTTCAAAAATAAACCATTAACAAAAGTGGTAAGTACGTGTAACCAGAATTTTAAACTTCCCATCTCAAAATTCAAATTTACAAGTTTTATTCCAAAAATATATAATAATTAAAATATTAATAATTATATTACAAATTTAAATATACACATTCATTCTACCCAATCACACACACCAAAACCATAATTATTTCATCATCTCCACTTTCTCTGTCCCACCTTCTCTCTCTAGCCATTCGTCATCGTCGCCACCCTGTTGTCGTCGCTACCACTGGCACCACCCTTCCCGTGGCTCGAAGTGGAACCTCTACGGCCGATGTTCTCGCTACTCTCCCCATCCCCTTCTCCATTTTCTATCTGACGCAATGCGGCCCCACACCAGCGTCGTGCGAAGCAGCCTATGACCGTTGCTCAACCACTTCGATGTGGTGATTTTGTCGCGTTGTGCGGTGGTTTTGTGGTGATTTTTCGATATGTTTTGCTGCGATTTTTAAGGTATTGGTTGTGCATACGGTGATAGTGCGTTGTGGTGGCGGCGGCGGCGACGAGTTTGTGGATCTTTTGGTGGGGGTGTGGTGTGATGTTATGTGGCGTAAATGGAGATGGTGGTGGTGCGGTGGTGGTATGTTATGGGCATGGTGGTGGATCTGTGGTGATGTGTAAATCGCGCATCTAGTTGGCCAGATGGTGGCTGCAACAGCGTAGATTGCGGTAATGGTGATGATTTTTTTTTTGTTGGATGGGTGTTGGTGGTGGCGGCGCGGCGGTGGTAATGTTGGCGATTTGATGTGGTGGTAGTAGTAGTGCGGTGGTTGTGAGTGGGTAGTGGTGGTGGTGGCTATAAAATTGGAGACAATGGTTTTGCCGTTGAGAGGTGGTGGTAGTGGTGGTTCTGGCGAGTGTGGTTTTAGTTGCTCGTTGTTGTGAGGTAAGTGTTCACAAACGTTGGCGGTGATCACAAATGATTTGGTTGGTTGTGACCAATAAATTGTTTAGTGTTTGATCAATACAATAGATAAATTGTATCCAAAATATATCGTTTGACCTAAAGAAATTTTAATTTGTGACCAATAATTTAATAAATTATTGAACTAAATATAATTTGTGTTCAATTAATTTGATGTTTTGTGACTATGAAACATGTTGTAACTTGTAAAATTTGTTATTTGCGACCAATAAAAAATATGTGACTATTAATTTGATAATTTTGTAACCGTAAAATAATTTTTGATCTATAAAATTTTTAATTTTGACCGAAAAATTATTTATAACCAATTAATTTGATAAATTTTAACCAGATTGTATAAAATTGTGACCCTATATTATTATTTTTAATTAATCGTTTCAGAAATAAAATTTAATAAATATATGGTTTTTGAAATTTTAAACATTTTATTTTAATTTTGAAATGAGTTATACTTAAACTCTTATTATGAATTTTTCCCTTAACAAAATTGCTCTAGCCCAAGGGCAATACGAGATACAATGTTTAACAGATTCCACCGTTTTGTAGAAATTAAAATTTAGATTTTAATTTGAGTCAAACTCAATAATTGATTTTAACCATTTTTTATGGGATCCATAACTTTTTAATAACACATTTTATCATTTTTTTTATCAAAATTTACTAAAAATTTGATTTTAATTTCCACCAAACAAATACTTAAAGTCAATAAAGTGGAAATTTTCTCTACCTACTTTTTTTTTTTTATGAATTTCAATTACTAGTAGATATTTTTGAATGTTTCTAATTACTAATTTATAGTTTATAATCACCTATTTTTAACAATATATTACAACCTATTTCAATTAATTTACAATATTGTGACCATTTTTTTTTTCTATTTTTCAAGGATCTAATCTAATATTTTCATGTTTCTATATAAATTCACACATATAAACACATTTATTTTTAGGAATTTAATAAAGATCGCATAACTTATAATTATCTCTCGATTTCTTATAATGTTTATGTTAATTATTGCACGAGCTAGAATTATAAACCACCTCTCGGTCTCAATATTATCCCTAAATCAATTAATTGTTGCGCAAACAATTAAAGTATTAAATACACAATAATTAATTAACAAGTACTTATAATGTCTATGTTAATTATTGCACGAGCTAGAATTATAAACCACAACTCGTTCTCAATATTATCCCTAAATTAAATAATTATTGCGCAAACAATTAAATCATTAAATACACAATAATTAATTAACAAGTATTAAAATGACATGAAAATCTTGAAATTAAACATATAATAAAATTTTAAGCTACATCATCAATCCTAACAATAAAAATATTTAATTACTCATAATATTGAATTTAAACATGTAAAAGTGGAAATACATCATCAAAATTTGACGAAACGTGAATAATTCCCCTTGAAAATGCCTCCTTTGCGTGTGTGTATATATATATTTCAACTTCCAACTTTGCTGCCAATTTTCTGCCACAATATACTTTTGTTTCCTCCACCTTGGATGTGCACACATACACATAATTATAATTGAAAGCAAAATCCTATATTTTTTCCACAATTCCAGCCACAATCTTTGACTTTTTCTTTTTCTCTTTCATTTTTTTTTTCTTTTCTATTTCCTCTGCCTTATTCCCAGATGTTCATTGTGCATGAATAATAATCCTCCTCCAGCTGCCGACTCTCTTCTTTTTCCTCTTTCTTTTTCTTTTTCGTTTCAATTGGTGTGGCTCTCCTCCTCCCAAAAGTGCCGTGCCCTGTGTATATATATATATATAAATATATATAGCCTAAGCTACCAATGATTTGGTCCATTCAAAAATTCAATTTGAATCTCAATTAACTTCCAATACCAAATTAAATTAATTCTTCTTTCCAAGTCCTTAATTCTTTTGTGTACTGCAAGTTGATCCTTCAAATAAATTTATTTGTGCAGCTCGTGCCAACTTAATCCTCGCACTTTGGATTTTGTCATTTTTCCGTTATTTTGCATTCTTTTCTTCAATTCTTCATTAAATATAGAATTTCACCTACAAAATACATTTTAACATAAATTATGTAGAATTTAATTCTAAGGACAATAAAATATCACAATTTAGCGCCACGCATAAATATACATACTACACTTATCACATGTCCTCTCTGTTTTCTCTGCAAGGTCGCACCGGCAGT
>CAIGRP010089980.1:0-30506 GCA_903798385.1 Fraxinus cuspidata
CACCATCTAGTCATCCTCACACCCAAAATAGAAAAAAAAAACACAAAAATGAAAAGACGAAGGACTGCAGCGTCAAGAGGCTACGTTCACAGCAACGTTGACTGGCGCATATCCTTCGTCGCCGAACACACCACCGCACCCAACCCCAACCATCAGCGACGGCGAAAGCGACCTTGCAAGGGAGATAGTGATGGCGACGACGGCCTTGGAGGGAGACGACATAGAGGGAGAGGGAAAGGGAGAGGGAGAGAGAAGAGGTGAAGAAGAGAGAGAGAGAGACACAGAAGTGATAAAATTAGGGTTTTAATATTATTAATAAATGATTTTGCTCTATAAAAAATTATTATCTGATTATTGAATAAGTAAACTTTCCATCTTATTTTTGAAAATCAATTTTTAAATACCTGGTTTTGTGTAATTTCCTCTAAAATATATTTTAGTTTGGCTATGAATTGAGAGTTCAGGGCGGGTCAGGTTAACCCGTAGCTCGACTTACCAACAAGAACCCAACTCAAAATAATATTAAATCGACATCTTCAATGAAAAAAATAGCATTTATGGTGGTTAGATATGTGTACTTTTTTATATAAGTATGGATGGGTTATGTGTAAGTTTTTATTGATTAACACAATTTAAACTTTGGAATTAGAAATTGATGTTAAGGGAATTTTGGTCTAAATTGTTGCAAAATTGATATTGAACATATTTTGGACATTTTTGCAAATGACCATGTGAAAGTGGTTGCAATTTCCTCTTATTTTAATTAAAAGTTTAGGACGGCTAGAGAGGGAAAATTTGACTCTAGTACCAATATTCTGACGAAAAAAAGTTATAATGAGCTTCAGGTAGGGTTTCACGAAAAAAAAATAATATCGATTTTTCGAATTTTAAGTCTTTCAACTTTCTAGTAGTTTCAATGTTTTTCTTTTATATTTTGTAATACTTTATTTATATTGTAATAAGTTATCCCGACTTATAATATTTACTTTATAAAATTGACGGCATTAAAAACTAAAATCTATAAATATATTATCGTAAGATAAGTTTTATCAATATTATTTTCTCAACTTTTTCTAAGCCTAGAACATTTTAAAATATTTACATAATTACTCCATTATACAATTAAACATTTATCATTTTTTCTGTCGTTAAGGCGGAGATGTAACGATCTTAGCTTGTGCCCAAGCTGTTCTCTTATGTATTGTTCATTTTAAGAGAATTTATTCATTTTATCCTTCTATCGATTCTCTTATAATTCGAACACTTGATATATATCTTATGAAAGATTTTAAGTTGAATTTTAATATCAATTCGAGTTTTGCTCAACAAACTCACCCAAAGTTCGATACTTTGTGTTGAGTTGCAAATCTTGAATTTTGCTTCAACATGTTAAACCAGTATTTAGGAAAGATGTCAATTAGTGTTTTGACCAAATTACATATGGGCAAATAACGCGAATGGATTGCACGCTACCATTTGAGGGGAGCAGATGGACGAAATAGGCGTGGTAACCATATTGTTAATATCCTTTATTTGAAGTTTGTTATTGTATTCCCTTTATGCAGGTTCATTTTGTATATGAATTTCACGAATTCGTACGTAAATAGAACATGTACGATAAATTAAATTTCAATAAGGTCAAAAATGAGATTTTATTGGAGTTACATTTCTCGAATTTCCATTGCGATTGACAAACTTCAAAATAAATTGTGCAAAATTTATCACTATCGTATATGTAAATTCGAGATCTAATAGAAAATTGAGATTTTAATGAGTTCCAAATCTTGAGTCCTAAATTTACCCAATTGTCTAGGATTTTCAAGATATCATAAAAAAATTCGAAATTTGAAACTAGATTCAAATCTCAAATTTTGCTTCATACCGACAAACTACTAATTTTTGCGACATAATTTTACTCAACTTTTCTAAAAAAATCCGAGATTTTAGATAAAACTCGAGATTTACAGGGAGTTTCAAATCTCAATTTTTTTTTGCTAAAGGATGACAAGCTACGAAATATTAGGACCCAAATTTGCCTCATGTTAGAGGATTTTTTAGATTTCAACAAAGAATTTGATATTTAAAATGAGGTCAAGATCCAAATACTCATATTTGTTGTGATTTAAGTTTCTCAACACTTGAGAGCCCATGTTTGTCTCATTTTTTTTTTGTTTTTTGAAAAAAATGCATTTTTTAAATAGGGTTTAGACCTCATTTCAACAACTCATTGTTCAATAAAATAATATTACATGGAAACCCAAAAATTTTTCTTTTTTTAACTACACTTTTTCCATCAATACACTATTCAAAAATGCTTCTTCTATTTTTTTTTTTTTACAAAATGGAGTTCAAGCAAGTCCTAAATCTCCTTTGTTTTGAAGATGATTAGATCGTAAAGTTATGTTGCACTTGCAAATCTTCTATAAGAAGCTATCACTTCTTGCTTGAGATTTCTGTAATATAAAATTTTGGTCTGAGAATTTTTTTGGCTATTTTACAACAGTGATGCTGCTTGTACAGGAACCTACTTGAAAGGTCCCCTACAGGCCCCTCACACATGTCGGGTCGTGCTTTTTTTTTTTTAAAACAATGGTGGGGCCCACCATTGTGTTTGCCCTGTAATGGACCTGTCAAGCAGCCCCTGTACAAGCAGCATTTTTTATTTTACAAACCATGTGTTTAGTAAATGCACTTGAGAGAGTTACTTTTGGCTAGAAATCAAGATTGTCTATTTTTATTTCAACAATTTCGTTATATATACATTAAGTTTGACATCATGGATGACATTGTTTGATGTGACAACGCTTTAGACCATTAATTTTAACAACATTTATTCAAATAAACGACACAATTTTTCACATATCACATAATGTCATCAAAAAATGTACAACTAGCATAATTCTTATTTCAAAGCACGCTTAGGTAATTACTTTTCTATTACTTACAAGGATGAAGAGGTAATTTTCTTTTAACTTTATTCACTGAAAATTTTACTTTAAAATTTGTATATTTACTAATATTCGAGATCAATTTATATATTTGATATTACTAAAACCCGAAACAACGTGCAAAATCAATGCAATTCTGAGTTGAGGACTATGATTCGTATTCCCACCTTTTCCTCCTCCGCATTCAAAAACACCATCAAATCTCCCTAAGAAACACCCTAATGGAACCTAATTTTTTTTTAAAATTTTCTCTTTCTTGTGCACAACCTATACTTTCCTAAATGTGACGGCAGTCTGCTGAGTTGAGGACTATGATTTGTATTCCCACTTTTTCCTTCTCTGTAGTTCAAAAACACTATCATATCTCCCTAAGAAACACCCCAATGGAACCTAATTCTATTCGTTTTTCTCTTTCTTGTGCACAACCTATATTTATCTAAATGTGACGATAATTGATAAAAATCCCACATACAAATAGTACACTACTATTGGTGTAATATATCACTGATTTTACTTCTCTCTTCTTAAATTTTGTTTGTTTTTTTTTTTTTTTGGAACCAATTTTTAGCTCAAGATATTTCTAAACGCTCAATGCACATAATATTCACCTTGGAAAAATGAACTTACTGAATTATGAGAAATGAGCGTGTACCCTGATTTAAGATAATGTGATATCGTAAATTTATACAATGAATTTCAAATTTAAATTGAGATTATATACACACATAATGTGGACAGTATATAGGCCAATTTTTTTGTAAATAAAATTAGCCACGATAATTGTAATTGAGACTTCCATAAAGATGTTGAGCAAGATAATTTGTTGGAAAAATAGGGATTTTAAGTTGGACGAACCGATGACCAACGAGGCTAGGAGCAAAGGCAGCTCTCATGAGTTGGCTTGCCATCGACTCATAACTCTATTTGTAATTGGTAAGTGAAATGCAACTTCCACTAATAAAAGAAATAGAAAAAAAAAAAAAAAGGTTGATGAGCGGCTCACCCCATCAAAGGTTGAGTTGAGCCCACGTGGTGGGCTCAATCGAGCTGGATGGTAGAGAAGTCGATGCATTTAGCACTTCTATGACAACAAGATCCTTGACTATGATAAAAATGTGATTGTGCATATACGAATTTTCTTAAAGAGTGAATGATCCTAAAAAGAATTATAATTAGGAAAAACGGGGTGGACGGTGCTTTGTTGTGGGCTTTTCAATGGTTTCTTCTCTGTTGAATCCTTGATTATACACGATTTTTCTTAAAGAATGCAGAATCCTGGAGTAAAAATATGTCATTAACACAGAGGAAATAATATTGTTTTTATAATTGAATTTTAATTAAGAAACAATTTGACAAAAGGGCGGATGATACATTGCAGTTGGGCTATTCAGTTGTCTCTTCTGTCTTAAATGTCAATTTTTTATTTGAATTTAATAATTAAAAAAAAGAATATTATTTAAATAAATGAAAAAAAAAAGAATGGACTTTTTTTAGATTTTAGTTGTAGATTTTACCTGATGAAGAAATTACAAATATTAAAAACATCTATTTGTCCATCATTATTTTTCAACTATTTTTTTTTTCTAATTCATTTTCAATCACACATTCTCACAAAAAAATATTTTGTACTTCAAATTCAAATTTGCTTCCTACATTTTAACTATATAATTTTAAAAAAAATCATTATTTCAAAACTCACTTTCATTGAATAATTATAAACAAACGGGGGCTAAGTTGTAATGAAATAAAAAAAATTTGCTAATCATTATTTTCAAAGTTCTATTAATAAACACCCCTAACTACTGTTGTAAAGATTTTTCTGAGAAAAATGAGTTTTTGAATAATGATTTTTTAGAAAATGTGTGATTAAAATGTATGTAAAAAATTAATTTTATCCCCTGTTTGACACACATTCTTTCAAAACTCACTTTCAACAATACATTTTTCAATAAAATAATATTTTTCATCACATCAATAATTTTTTTTTACTTTTTAACTACATATTTTCCATCATATCGTTATTTAAAATATATTCCTCGATAATATCCATAAAAAATAATGAGTTTGGGAACTCTCTCTATCTAGTCGCGTTCAACTTGTAGAAGTCGCATGATCCCAAATTATAACCACGCCCCTTCGCCCTTGTACCGTTACCGTCTGTGTGTAATCCAGCTTTCTCGGTGCTAACTGTAAGCAGATTTTCTGAGGTTACTGGTGAGTAGTGAAGATACACAAGGTAAAATCTTCAACTCTGTTGTCATTTATGGTTTTTTTTTTTTACAACTTTTTTGAAGTCAATTTGATCTTAAAATTGTACTTTTAGATTTGTGTCCAACCTTATTTCCAAATTTCTTGCTTTTCCGTCCTATCCTTTTCGATATATGATCAAAACTCTGAAGTATACTTTCACATATTTGGTTCGCTAGTGGAATTTTTTGTTGAATTTTTAGTATTGCTTGTAGCGTTGTTTTTCTGGTCGGTTTTTGTTTGCGGGCTCTTCTCAAAATTTCTCATTTGTAATTTGTTTCATTGTTGTACTGAGATTGTTTCATAATTCATTTTTATGTTTTTCTGATTATTTCTGTCTTTTTGCGAGTGTTTTCCTGAATTTTTTCTTTCAATATTGTCCTCAACTACTAGTCTACTAGTTTGCTTACTTCTCTATGAAAGGATTTTTGTATTTAGTTAGTATCTTTAGCTGATTTATTTATATAAGCACATTGAAAGTGTTTATTAACTCTCTTTCATGTCACCGTGCTTTATGGAGCTTGTTCTTGAAATGTCTTTCTTGTTAAGGTACTAATGGAAAGTATCCTTATTTTTATGGGAAGTATTGTTTTCTCTGCATATATGTGCAAATTCGAAGTTTATACATCTTTTACTTTGTGTATGTTATGCTATTCACGTGAGTTTTGTCGATTTTGATCATAATTAGGTCACAAGTTTTTTTTGGTAACTCAGATTTTCTATAGGAGTGTTTTTGGCCGACATGGATAACTTTGGAGGTTTCGGGCATAGTAGTATGTCCAGAGCTGTGAGGAGGAGGAGGAGTAATATGAATCGTCGTCCTTCAAATGAATCTCAGTCTCCTCAGGATTACCATGATTCTCTGCCATCAGATCACCTCAATGATGCCCTGAGTGATAACAGTGCTGATCATGATGCTATACCTTGGAGGAAGGAACTTAATTTAAATCATTGCATTTCAAGGGCATCGTATACTAGCCTTACTGAAGCTGAAACTGTCCTGAAAAACAATGATGAAGATGGAGGATTTGGAGACCTGAAAGAGCTTATGAAGTCTAGTGAAGATGATCTTGTAGTAGCTAACTACTGGAAGAGCGTGAAAATGAAAGACGAGAAAATAAGTGAAATTATAAGTGGTAACAATTCTGGGCTATCATCAGATGGAACTGGAAATGCAAACAAAGTGAAGAAAGTAAGACTCAAGGTTGGGGGTGTTGCACATACAATACATTCAAAATCTAGCTCTGATGGATCCTCTGTGGCTGGAACTTCTTCAGCTAAATCTTCAAACTCAGATGCCGTATATCCTTGTCATAAACTGAGTCTTCAGGTATTCGTTCTTTCTGTCAGTTATCATATTCAATGGCTCTTAAACTCCTCGTTATTAAAAATGAATACCAGTGCAGTTTCTAGCTCCGACCGGGTTTTTATTCTTGCTACATTTTCACTGAATGAGAATGAAAAACCTTGAATACGTTCTCGAGACAAATGATGCTATCTGATTTGATTGTTTTCGTTCGTTTTTTAGTTAGAATATTCACATCTGTGAGTACTATTTTTCTTTTTTTCTTTCTTTTGTCTGTAAAACTGAATTTTTCTGCTCCACGTGGATTTGGGATCCTGTACTGCATTACGATATGAAGTTTCTATCCTCGCTTCTTTTGGAAAATTCCCCTTATAAATTAGAGCAACTTTCCTTGTACGTGGTACATTTATGCCTAAAAATGTTGGGTTTGTACTGATCCTATCTTTCTGCATTTGTATAGGACAATTTATTAAAGGGTGGTTCGCTTGTCAGAGATGAGAAAGGTGGCTTGTTGGGTGTGCCATGGAAAGATTTCTCTAGAAGTGGTTTCAGTTTTGGGAAAGTGAGTTCTTCCCAAGAAGCAATCATGGAAGCTGATAAATATGGGCGAAATCGAGAAAACAAGTATGTCTCTAGAAAAAGTTCATTTGATGAAGCATCTGAAGAAGAAGAAGAAGACGATGATGAAATTCGGTATCTTCAAAAGCTCAAAACATCTAGAATGTCAGCTTCTCATAATACAGAGTATGGAGTCAAACCAAGGGCACAGAAACTTAGGAAGATTTGCGGGGTAATGGATAGAGACGTTGATGGGTATGATGTAGGTTTTAGAGACTATAATTTTTTGACTTCAAGCAAAGAGATTAAGAAACCCAGACCAGACAGAGTATCTGAAGATACCGACTATGCAGAAGAGGAAGAATCGGTATCTGACGGTGAGCTAGAACCCAAGAAGAAAAAACAATTAAAGGAGTCATTTGATGTCTCGGTATCCTCTAAGGGGGAAAGGGCAATAACTACACGCCTGCAGGCCATTAAAAAGGGTAGAGACATCTCCATGAGTTCGGGTGCGAATATTATTGAGTTTCCGAATGGGTTACCTCCTGCCCCTCCAAGAAGTGAGCATTCCTTCCTGTTGAACTCATTAAATGACATTGCGTCCTTAGATATCTGAGTCCACTTATTGCTTATGGTATGTGGTTGGTTTGGTCCACAGAGCAAAAGGAGAAACTCTCTGAAATGGAACATCAACTTAAAAGAGCTGAGGCTGCTCAAAGGCGTAGGATACAAAATGAGAAGGCAGCTCGTGAGTCTGAGGTTTGTACTTTTTATTTCCTCCATATACTCGTTTGTTTACTTTTATATGTATACTGTGACTATTTTTACCTTAAAGAATCTATGTTTACATCTTCTGAAGGATGGATTGTATGATGATATGATTTACTTATAAGCATCCCTGGAATTGACAGGCCGAAGCAATTAGGAAAATCCTGGGTCAAGATTCCAGTAGAAAACGACGAGAAGAGAAAATTAAGAAATGGAAAGAGGAGTTAGCACAGGTGACAAGATGCACATAGATACTATATTTTATATGGCACAATAGATTTTCCTTTTGTTTTATCCTAGTCATGTAAAATAATGCAGGAGAAGGCTGCCAATGCCGCAGTTGCATCAAATGTTGTTAGATGGGTTATGGGTCCTTCAGGGACAACTGTGACATTTCCCGACGATATTGGCCTCCCAAGTATATTCGAACCCAAGCATTTCAGGTAATAAAGTACTTTATTTTGAGCAATATAGTGTGAATAATTCATATGTGTTATACAGTGGCATGATCCGGCACACTAACTATGATCTAGAGCATGTTTCACTCAGCTTAAAAAGTTTATTCATAAAGTAAATAAATTTTTGAATAAAATAAAAAATAAGTTATATTGACAAGAAGATACTTCAAAATAAGTAATTTTTTTTAGTGAGCATGTTTGGCTAAGCTTAAAAAGTTTGCTTAGGTACTGTTTGTTTCGAATTAAAATCAAATTTTAATCTAAGTCAAAGTCAAACAATCAATATTAACCACATCTTTCATAGGTCCCACAGTTTTTCAACCACAAATTTCAAAAATTTCAATCACAATCTACTAAAAATCTAATTTTAACTCCCACCAAACACCCACTTATAAGTAAACAAGTAATTTAAAATACTTCATTTGTTTTATTGGTGATGGTTAGAAACAAAAGTTACTTATTTTAACACCGAGTAATATTTACTTTCAAAAAAGTAATTTTTTTTCTTTAACATATGAGGATGTTTGGGGACAAAAAGTTACATTAAAGTAACTTTACTTTTTAAGCTTAGCCAAGCATGCTCTTATTGCAGAAAAAAAACAACTGATCCAAATGCATTTGGAAATAAAAAGTAACTTTTAGAGTGGACAATACTGTTGTTTTCTAAATCTTTTTGATATAGGCTCAAATCTTATTGGAAGCAATTTATTTCCACTTAATTTGGTTTCAATAGCTTGAAAGACTTCAAGACACATGATTACTTTTTATATCATGATAAAAGTGTTCAATTTCTTTATGTTAGACTTGTTCCTGAAGTAGGAATCGGTCGGTCCATTTGTTCCTCAAACAGCTTCTTTCACAAGGGCTTAAGCTTCCTCGGTAAAGTCTAAGTAGAAGATACGATTTCTTGGAACTGATGTTTACTAGTTTTTAAGTATGCTGAGCGAGCATGTCATGTTCTCTTATTTTCTAGTTTAACCAGACAATGTTCCATGCTGGATTGAGTAGTGCAGCCTCTCTGTGCGAGAGGTGAAAGTTCATATTTTGTGTGGCCAATCTTATGTTTTGCTTGCTGATTTGGTTTTTGATGTGGTCTACCAGTTATCCTCCCCCACGTGAGAAATGTGCCGGCCCTTCGTGTTCAAATGCATACAAGTATCGAGATTCTGAGTCGAACCTCCCTCTTTGCAGCCTTCAGTGCTACAAGGCAATACACGAGAAGACACGACCTCTGCCTGCTTGTTGATTTGGTTGGCTTGCTCTTGATGCTAATATTAGCACCTGCAGCAAGTTTGTGTCGGCCTTGTTTGTACTATTTATAATGTAGCAGGGACTCAAGACCAAGATTTCATATTTAGACAAAGCATAGTGGAAATAGAGTCGTTTAAACCATGAATTGACCTATCTTAAGGTGTTTGTGGTTTGGATATTTCCACCTACGCATATGTAAATTATATAGTCTCAGAATGGGTTTGTGGATCTTTACTGTTACTTCGGAAAAATTCCTATGTTGAATCATTTGTTTGCTTGAATGGGATCAGACTTGTTGGCCTCAAACTAACACGGTACAGAATTGATCAATTCTAGAGCCCAATGGGACATTTAACGAATTCGTCTGGTTCGCTCACTATTGAAAACGTCCATTTGTTATAGTGGAACCATTTGAGAAAAGGAAGTTACTCGAATGGATTGCTACTCTCGAAGCATTGCTTTCTCACCAACTGCAGTAGCTTATGCAAACAGGGCAGTGGCTTATGTCAAAATCAGGATGTATTTTCTGTTTATTATACATATGATTTATGAATTTTGCAATGAACAAGACAGTTATTTTTCTTATTTATTTATTAGATTCCAGGAGGCTGAGAATGACTGTACCGAGGCCTTAAATTAGATGACCGATACGTAAAAGCATATAAGAACTTGGGGAAACTGAAAGAATCCATTGATGGTAGAGCCAAATCGACATGTTAAAACTGAAACATCTTTTCAATCAATTTCCTCATAGGCTCTGGCTGAAATAATTATAGCCAAATGCAGATGCTGCATTCGCTTTGAGATTGGAGCCACACAATCAAGAGATCAAGAAGCAGCATGCGGAAGTCAAATTTTTGTTGGAGAAGGTATAGATCCTATCTTAGCCGGGTCTGAATGCTATTGTTTCATAGTTTTGATTTAAAGATATATTTATTGGTTCATAGTAGAAAGTTTGAGCATGCCTCTCATGGCTGGGTCAAAAGTCAGAATTGTTTTTACCGCTTAATATGATGGTCCCAAGGCACCTTTGGGCATCTGCAGGGATTCTATGGTTATGGTGCATGGCTTATTTTAAAATGTGTGGAATGTAATTTTATGTTGCTAATTATTAACATGAACAACTACATATTAGTCTACCTTGTGGCATCTACAATTATATCCATATAGGATAGTGGACAAGCTCAAAGCATGGTCTATATGTTATTTGCAACACTAAGGGGAAACGTGCCTTGCTAATATATTGGATGGGTTATGGATAGCTTAAAACTGCGTTGAGAAGATTAAACGAGGAATTAGGATATTGAATTCTTTTTTGAGCTGGAGAAATCCATACATTTTGGAGTTGAAAATCTTGGCTTCTATCAATATGTAACCTAGCAGATGGAGAATGAGGTCATAAAATTCATTGCTCGATTGGTTTTGTATTAAGATCGTTACGTAACATGATCGTTATGTATACATAAGAAAGTTCTTTCCCTGTTCTGAGTACATAAGAGGAAAAAAGAAATATATCTATGGCCTCCTTAGTACATTTTGTATAATTATTTTTCATAACTATAGGAATCAATCATAAAGTTAAAAATTCATTTGGCCGATCCTTGGAAACTTTCTTTTGAAATTGGAGTTGAGGAAAACTAATCTACAAGAATAGTAAATCTGTTTTCTTGGCTCAAGGTCCTTGAAGACTTTTTGTGCACAATCATGCAACAAAATTTAAATGCAGGCCGAAACAACTCTTTGAACAGTTTGCAGATCAAATCCACCTTTCTGTGGCTAAATCTGAAACGTTTTCTTAGAAGAACATCATAAAGCACGCTGTACATAGTTCATTATTTTGTTTCGGGTAAAACTTAGGAAACATAAGCGCTCTCAAACTTTTGTTGGTTATGCATAAGGTCAGTATCTTATAAGCCTTATAACATACAGTTTATGTGTATATGCAAGGCAGAGACCTCTAAGCCCCTCAATTATAGACAGCAATGGGAAGGCCATTTAGGGCTGTTCATGTCAAGGTCTATTGCTGAAAATATGGGAAGGTATTAAGTTATCAAGCTTCAGTGTGGGTAACGTTTGATTCTCAAAGAGGACGATAAGTAGAATTTCTTGGTAGTGAAGAAGCACAAATAGTGTTTGTGGGATATTAGGGTGACCTGTTGGATGAAGGAAGAACACGTGTCATGACTGTTGTACTATGCAAAGTGAGATATATCTATTATAATTGCTTAGATGCATGTGCATAGTTTCTATTCATTCGACTTTTACTGTTCCGGAGCTTCTTTTTGATCATGTGGAGGCTGTAAACTCCAAGGTATTCAGTAAAGGCTGTAAAGGCTTCATCTCTGAGCCCATTGTTTTTTGGTTCTTGCTAAAGTCTACTTCTAGACACTTTATGCTGCTGCTGTTTCTTTTTCTGTATCTTTTATTATCTGTTGTCATTAAATGTACTCTGCTGGAGATTCTTAAGAAGACTTCTAGGGCAGCTGGAGTCTCATCACGAGGAGTACAAAGAGCGAGAGAGTTAAAGGTGGACAATAGCACTATTCACAAGGTCCAATCTGTCTCGATGAGTTCTGCTGCTGGAGGAATGGATGAGATTCGGAAGGATAATCCCGAGGTCTGAACAACTGGGGTTAACTTATTTTGGTTTTTGATTAACAGTTATCTTTTGAAGAATTAGTTGACTTTGAAGCAAAAGTATCATGACTTAGGTTCCGTTAAGGCTTCTATGGGGTCTAACTTTTGATTAGGTACCTGATGAAAGAATATAGCCCGTTTGGTTCCACTAAAAAAAGTGGATTAAATTTCAATTCAAAGTTAACACTTAATTATAACCACACATTTTATGGGATCCAATACTTTTCGATCACACATTCCATCAACTTTTATCAAAATCTACTAAAAATTGATTTTATCTAAACCAAACAGGAGCATGGTATCCTTGGTTATGTTAAGGAATGTCCTGATGCTACTTTTTGGCGATAAGAAATTTGGTTTGCCATGAACACTACAAATTGGTAGCATATCTAAGGGCAATATTTTGTTGTTTTTTGTTGAAATATTTAAATTATGAAAAGGTTTATTTTTGAGTGGTTGTTTCAGGGACTAAAATATAGTTATTATTTTTCCATCTTATACTTTGGTTATATCTTATAGCACTGCTTTTTCTGGATGATGTCTTTTTTATTTTCTTGAAATTTGAAAATTGGTAAACAGGATAGAGAACTTCCAGCGAAGGCATTCATGGAAGTCGAAAGCAGTAGCCTGAGAACCCACAGATCTGATGCGGGCACTGGTTTGGGGACTGTAAAAGGTTTCTTATGAGATCCTTGCTACGAGCTTTACTTATCGTATGTGTCTTGTGTGGGTTAGGAGTGATATACATAAATATATGTTTATACTTTACTTGGAGACACTTTAGTTTTCGACTTTTTCTGCTCTTTGCTCTGTTATATGGTCAACCTTTGGAGGACTATAAAGAACTGTAGAAACTCAGAAATATCTATGTAATTAAGGCACACGATTCTAGGGATTTAGCTAATTATTATTTTCTTCAATAAAAGATTTGGGTAGGCTGTTACCCAAATTCTTAGTTTTCTTAAATTAGTTATTTTCCTTACCGGAATTAGTTTAGAAAGATTTATCATATCCCATAATTAGAGGCTGAGATTATGTTCTCTCTGCTATTTATTTTGTATGATTTCTCCATTATTGAATAAGAGGAAAATTATCAATTTCTTTGAGAACAATGAAAACTTTCTTGCTTTTCCAGATCTAAAGTGAACATCAGCGTTCCCTAGTTATTTTTAAGTTACCACTTCATGACAAACTTCTTTCTGTGATTTCACTGTATTGTAGGAGTGTATGTGTACTAGAAAGTGGTACTTAGGTGGAGGATAAGGGCATTTTACGGGACTAAATTTTTAGTTAGAAAGCCAAAGGGGTTGAGCTTTGTTACCATGGTAGGGTTTTACCCATGCTTGCTGTGTTCCAGGTCTGAGGATGAAACAATTTTTTGTCATAACATTCAGTAACTTGTAATGTTTCCCTCCTATTTTGAACAGTGATTCGAAGTTGGTTTCTTGATGGAGGATGGATGTGCAAATAAAATGACGAAGATGCTAAAAAATTTACAACCGTGACGAAGAATACCCTTGGATGGAGAAGTTGGTCAAATTTTGCAACTACAATAGGAAAAGTGGAAAACTGACATGCACCCGTGTATACACTCATAGTCCCATATATTTTGATGTCTGGCTTTATTGATGGGATGCTGCATTTCAACTAAAAAGATTGTGCTGAATGCCCATGCCAACATATCACTCTTTTAGTGATTCACTGCCCTTCATCGCCCAAAAAGAAAAAGAAAAGAGAATAGTTTGAAGGAACCATTTGGCAATAGGTTAAAAATTTTAATGAATTAAATCATTTGTGTAAAAGGCGAATGCCTCTTTTTCTCTTGAAGTTGTTGGGATTCATTTGTAATTAGAAATTGTTGACAATTCAAAAGGTCTTAACATAAAATTTCCTTTTACCTGCAATCCGTGATTTGGTGGCAGTCCATTCTATAGTTCTTCTCATTACTTCTCCTGGGATAATGATGGGGATCCCATATAAGTCATTCTTTTAATAGCTCAATAACTAATATGTAGGGCTATAATGCAAGCAGATAACAAGTCCTATTCTGTGCAGTTTTTTTGGGCAAAAATATTGCTAGACACCAGTATGAATAACTCCCTGTTTTTAATTGTGAAAATAGTACCTCGAAGCTAGATTTTTTTATTTCTTAATAAAAATTGAAAACAATAAGTTATGTGTTTGAAATTCACTCCATGCAAGTATAATAGAGATTGCAACTCTTGGTTTTTATTTCGATGAACAAGTAATATGTCCATGGGCAGAAAAACATATGGTGAGATGCTCGTGAAGAGTCTTGGCGGTTAATGTCAAAAGTATACTATGACGAGGTATCATTGATTGGTTAAATTCTATGATGTCCGGGATTGAAATAAAGCATCATCTTGCTGTTTTTTACGTGATATCAATAAATGGAGATTCTGATAGTGAGGACAATTTGTATCATATTTGCTTTTAGATGTAAATATCATGGTCTAATGTGTGTCTTGGTCTCAAATTTCCTTCTCCACGCCTCTCTCTCTCTCATTGTAATCTGTTTTGATTGAAACCTTTTTTTAGAGTAAACACAAAAATGGAAAGCAAGAATTGACGGCGTCCGTGCAAGAGCTTGCTGCCAGAGCTGCTAATCTCGCCAAGGCTGAAGCTGCAAAAAATATTGCCCCACCAGATTCAGCTTAGCAGTTCGAGGTTTCTTGGCGGGGACTTTCGGGTGACCGTAATCTACGGGCTCGCTTATTGAAGGTCAAAATATTTCATCATCATTTTCTCTGCCTTTCTTATTTGATTTTTTGTTATGGGCAGTTTGTCTTGGATTCTATACCCTTAAATAGCTGCCATGTTTATCAGGAGAAGAGGATTTGTTTTTTTCCCCCAGTGGTGGTAGCCTCTGAAGATGATGGTAGTTGAAATTGTACCATATTACCAATATTACTTGTCTCGACTGGAAAAACTGAATATAAGTGTAGTTGTTCAAATGTCACCTATTCTATTTATGAAAAAGCATAAACGGATAGCATATTACCGAAATGAAAATAAATGATCATTTGATATGTGGCTTCTTGTCGTTATTTTTTATATTTTATTAAGAAATATAAATAAGCGATTCCCACTTATCAGGGGACACCAGCAACTGCATTACCAGGGATATTTAAAAATGCATTGTCTGCTCCGATGCTCGTTGACATGATTAGGTGTATTGCCGCCGTCTTCACGTAAGTTATATAGTTTCTATGATATGTGGTGGAATTTTTATGCTTGTAATTAAATGCTAACATATATTTAATTATTCTGTTTGGCAGGGAAGATACGGATTTAGGTGTAAAATACTTAAAAGAACTTAACCAAGGTCCCCAGATTTGACATGGTTATCATGTGCCTTTCACCACCGGATAAGGCTGGTATGTCTATGCAAGCATTTTATTGATATAATTTTGTGGTTTATATGTTGTCTATACTTACCTTTGGCAGAGGTCTTGTCTAAATGATTAAATTCGTCTTAAATGTATTATAAAGAGGGTTGATTTTTCATTCCTTCATATCATGACTTTTGGTATGCCATTAACATAACTATTTGTCGGTTCTTGCTTTATTATCTTACCTGCATTTAATACCTAATTTTACTAACCACATCACAAGGGATTCATCTGTTATTACATGATTAATGCTGGCGTTTATTTTAAACAAATGATTTTTTTAAGTGTAAAACAAAATGAACTTTGTTGCAATATTTAATAATACATGTAATTGGGGTTTGACTTTGGTGAGAATGCATTGCTAGATTAACATTTTACCGAACTGTAATATAACACACATTAAAATACAGAATGGAGACATGTTAGGACTTAGGAGATAGTACCAAAGAAATGGTTATGCATTAGGAAATAAAAATGGGTTTATATTTAGTTGTTTTCTTTTTACGCGATGCAACCGTTCTCGTATACCAAAATTACTTTCAATGCCCAGATCTCGTTGGTCCAACAATACTTTCTTAGTTAGTAAGAGCTTTTGATTGGACTGGTGTTAATTGGATGCTGAATTTTTACATCTCCCTGATTTAGCGCACACCTTACCTTCTCCTAAGTTTATCGCATCCCAATACTTGCAGCACTTCTTAGTTCCTAAGCTTTTAATTGGATAGAAATCTGGCTTTCATTATCTTTAAGGTTGATGTCTAGGATTTAGTCCCATATCAGTAACTTTGTTTGCATTAATTAAGGGTGTTGTGATTGAGAAGTGGATTATAGACAAGTTTTGCAAGTTCGGCTTCTTTGAGAGTTGGTTTGTACCATTATCACTTTAAATCCATTTAACCGACTTGAATTTCCTTTGAAATCAGATCTTCATAAGATGTGGGACGAAGTTTTCAGCAAGGAAAATCCTGACTATGCAGAGAATATTGGTAATTTGCGCTCAAAGTTTGGTGGAAAACAATGATGGGAGGTGTGCTTTGGAGGACTGATTTTATTCACAGGTTTGCCACTTTTGGTCAATTTCTTTTGAGGAAAACCTCTTGCGTTGGAGCTGGAAAACAAGTTATCGTTGCTTTGGAGCACTTAAGTACCTTTTTGCTTGCAGATGTATGATAAACCACTTCATTTGACCTACTTTCTTTGCTTGCAGAATCACAAGGCTGGTACATTTTGATGCACCCTGGGATTTAATTTTAAGCCCCATGTTTGGTACACATTTTTTCAAAATACATTATTTTAAAACTTATTTTCAACCACATATTTTTCAATAAAATAATATTTTTCATCACGTCAATAAATTTTCCTTACTTTTTAATCACATATTTTCCATCATATCACTATTTTAAAATACATTCTTTCCTAGATAATATCCATTGAATACACCCTAAATTGATCTCTGCATCATTGTTATAAAGGTCATAATTCTACTTCTCGGGCTGAATGCACTCTCGAGGCAAAACGAATCAAGCATCGGCTAGCTCTACTTCTCGGGCTGAATGCACTCTCGAGGCAAAACGAATCAAGCATCGGCTAGCAAGTGCTAGTCGATGGCACTGGCACAACTTCGTCACTCTATCATAAGTCGTCTCCTTAACTAGTGGAAGTTCCTTGATAATTATAGCGTAAAAAAATGTTTCACGGAAACGCATCAATTGACCTCACAACATAATTACACATAATTACGTGTTAGAGAAAAAAAGAAAAAAGAAAAAGAAGGTTTGTTAACCTTATAAAATGAAGATGGTGTCATAATAAATAATTTATCATTTCAGTGTTTAGGGTGCTACCTTGTGGTTGCATGAAAGATTGTTTATGGTTTAAGGCAACTTGCATAATTGATATGACGAGATTATATAGTCCTTATACTACATTAAGTTCAATGTTTCCTTTTCAAAACCTTGGATTTTTTTATTTTTAGTTTTATTTTTATTTTTAGTTCTGTTTGTTCTTCTGTTGCCTTATATTTTACACATAATCATTCAACAAAATTGAAAATACTAATGGTGCATAGTTAGCTAAAATAGAAAGGAACAAGTTCACAAGCAAATTAAGATTTTTTATTTTTTTCTTATAATAAGAGAAATAAATTATTTATTTCGAAAGTAACACTTGGAAGATTAAAAATTCACATATATATTTCGTGCCTTTTACTTCTATATATTGTTTCTCGACTCCTTATTTTTCGTGCAAGTTCAATCCATCTCCTAAAATTTTAAAGAAATAATAATAATAAAGAAAACTCGAGAAAAATAGGGATAGACTGACAATTGTACAAGTGGAGAACGATAAATAAGTGTAAAAATTACGATTATCAGAAACTTTCCCTCGTTGAGATTTCTGGTTTTCTGTAAAATTTGTATAGAAAATGATTAGGACTCCAGGATCTAAAACCCATGAATTAGTATAATCAATCACTAACATGACTCAAAATGAAAGACTCATCAACACCACACTTCTTAATTGGGAGTTGTGGGCAGTCTTTCCCCCAATATCCCTTCTGACCATGGTTAAAATATGGATTTTTTTTTTTCAATTACGTGGCATTATATGTTTTAATTGCAAAAGTGTAGTTGCATTTAGAATTGGGTTATATGTTGGTAAGAGTATTTTCTACACTTATTCAGGGATTTAAATAATGACATTTTATAGTTCTTTTAATGAAATATTGCTTATTTTTTTAATATTGTGTTTAATAGATAAAACTCGATGATTGAATGAAAAATTGGAAGAAACAAGAGAAAAATAGGAAAAAAATGGCGAAATTGGGGAAATTGTGAAAATGGCTAAATTATAAGAGATGCAAAATTTGGAGACTAAAGTGAAAATACTCAAAAGTTGTGTCGGACCTCAAGATTAAGATTCGAGATGTGCTAGAGATTAATTGGATGAGAAAAGAAGTAAACGTGATGAAATATAGTCAAAGTATTATCATACATCAATTTCCAGCCGAAAAAATTATGCTCCGAATTTTCATTCTCATATTGAGACCATTGGAATAACAAATGTTCGAATTGGAAAAAAATATTACTTCTAAAAGAATTGTAGCCATTTGAGTTATATTTCCAACGCATTTTGAATTACCACAATAGGATATCATGAGAGAAAGTTATGATAAAAATACTAAAAGTTGTTATGTTAGAGAGACAAAGGCGCGCCCCACCCTCGTTTGCAGGTGAGACGTGCGTCTCAACCAAAAAAAGGGGCACCTAAGGTGCCTCAAACAAGTTAGGTGCGAACCCTAGCTGTGTCTAGCCACACGCCTCAGAGTTAAAAAAAAGGAAAAAATTCGATTTTCCTTATTTTTGTTTTGATAACAATTCAATGTAATCTTTTTAACATCCTTTAAATACCAAAACTCGACCAAAACCTCCATTAGATCTAAATTTCATCATATTCCACATATTTTGGAGGTGAATAACAAGGCTAACAAGATTAAATCAATGCAAATTGCATAGAAATTGAATATTCTTCATCAAGTTTCAAGACTCAAGTGAAGAACGTGAAAAGGTGCTATTTCTTCATTATTTCTTATTTCCAGGTGATATCTTTTCAATTCTTTTTGTGTAATTTTATTATAGATATGCCAGGCTAGAATTCTTCATGTCATGGATGAATGATGAAGCCTTTTGCTTTATAGTTTTCAAGGCAAGATTTTGAGTAGTTTTAGTTAATTATTGTGTTCTTGATTAAATATGCATCAATTATGTGTTGTTTGAATGCTTGATCACCATTTAATTGCTTTCTTAGTTAAAATTGGTATAGAAAATCATCCAAAACTCTTTTGTGTTACAACATATCGAATTTGGCAAAACTAGTAAATCGAAATTAAACATTATATTTATCTATTACTTGTAAACGATCCTTTGCATTTGTGGAAATTTATCGAACATATGTTAATACAATGCTAAATTGTAAACCACTCACTTCTGAAATTGGTTACTGGACTATACTACAAATCTGCAATTAACATATAAACCCAATTCTAAAATGCAACTGCACTTTTGCAATTAACAAATAATGCCATGTAATTGAAAAAAAAAATTATCATATAATGCCATGGAAATACACTTCTGCATTTAACATATAATGCCGCTTCTCAATATAATACTCTCTTCTTGCTTTCCTAGACATGTGAGTTACCGCAAGCAAAAACCAAATCATGTGCATCCTTTACTTTCTAGCTACTCTCTATGCTATGAAGCCGGTTCGTTAACTCATTCAACATCATGTTTATCTTATGCAAGCCATAATCTACTTTCATTCGATTTCCCATCTACTCCTTAGTATAATGCTTCCTCTTCTTACTTCACTTGACATTGAGTTTAGGATGAGAGGTACCAGAAAAAGCAACCATTTGCATCTTCTACTTACGGACTAGTCTCTATGCTATGAAACCGTATTCATCAACTCGTTAACGTTTTTTTTTTTTAACTTATGCAAGCGATGATTTACCGTTCACTTGTTCTCGTACGTGTTTTTCATCTGCTTCCTAGTATAATGCTTCCCTTGACATTTAGCCCATGTTTGGTACACAAGTGATTCACATTAAAATTTTCATTTTCATTCTTCTACTCATTTTCAATCACGTGTTCTTCAATAAAATAATATTTTTCATCACATCAATAACTTTTCCTTCTTTTTCAACCACGCATTCTCTATCAATCTACTGTTCCAGAATACATTCTTTCAAAATAATGTGGCTCAAACACACCATTAGTTTAGGATGAGAGGTACCATAAGCAGCAACCAAAGCATGTGCATCTTTTACTTTCAGGCTACTCTCTCTACGTTATGAAGCTGGTTCATCCGCTTATTGAACATCAATTTTATCTTATTCAAGCAATAATCTAACCTTTGTGCCCAAACATGCCCTTAATGATTTTAACCATGTAATAACAAGTCTCCATATGGTCACGCTTCCGCTACTAAAATATAGCAGCGAGCCATCATGTCAGACTTTAACCAATTATCATAATCTTCCTTATGAGATTTTCAGCAATGAATACTGTCTTAATATTATGTTATATGTTTCCATTCCACGTGAATTTTTCCGGTAAGCTAGTTTATTTTTAGGGTCTCACTAGATGAACAGGGCCACGTAAGCCCCTATTCAAACAACATTACCCTTTTAAAATTGGGACCCGTTCCCCGCTCAATTGTTTAATTTAATGAGTTTTCGTTTTAAATAATTAAAAATTGAGCACATTGATCCGGCTAAAATTTGATTAAACTAGAATTCCATAGAGAGATCCATACATACATGAATGCACGAAATTATAGATACATGACCGATTTAAAATTCCTAATCTATAAGAATAATGAATAACAATTCTAATTTCTATATGAATAAATAATTTAAATTTTAAATTTTAAATTTAAACAAAAAAAAATCAATTATTTGTGGCACAATCCTAAAAATAGACAAATTAGTGAAACCACACATTGTGCCCCATGCCTAATGCTTTAGCTAAACTCCCATCCATCATTAGGTTGACCACCTCCGTCACCTCCTTTGTTCAATTTATCCACCACCTTCTTCTTCAAGCCAAACTTCAATTCTCCTCCAAGGTATACAAAATTTCCAAAAATGCAATGAAATTGAAAAATCACAATTACAATAGATAACCTAAGTTCAATTCAAGGCTCACAATTGTGCATCTAATTGCAATCAAAATTAGAGTAAGAATGAAATTGTAAAAACTCGAAAATGAATTACAGTTGAACAAAAAATCTAAGGTCACAAGCAATTGAATAAATACATTCATCTAATCCAAGGCATCGCGACTGCAAACATGCACTCATTAAATTAGAAACATTATATTACGAAATTGATTGATCTAGAATGCTATGATACCAATGGTTGAAAAATAGACTTTTCGACATTATAAATAACAAAAGTTTTATTTAGAAACTGCAAAGTGTGGATATGACTAGATAATTGAATTAGCCTTGTAACATTTCGAATTAATCACATTGAGGTTTTAGCTGAATCACCACTCGATGCGTGTTTTCATTGTGGATTTGTTTATTTAGAGGTGGCAATGGATTGAGTCGACCTTCTGCTCGGCTCGCTACTCGAGGGCCGAGCCGAGTTTTGGCTCGTGAGCTTAGCGATGGCAAAATGGCTCGCCGACTTGGGCGGCTCGGGCTCGGTCCTAAAAAAGCTAGAGCTGGACTGACTTGTGGCTCGGGCCGGCCCCTGTTGTTGACGAGCCGGCTCATGAGCCTAATTTCTTTCAAAACATTTTCTTTTAATTTTAGTTGTAATTTTTTTATATGTTAATATTTAGTTATTATTTATAATACGTATAAATTGTACAAACTTTAAATTTTATTTTTTAAAAATTAGATTTGTCACGAATTTAAAAAGAAAAAAATCGGCTCGGCTCGGCTCGCTAAGGCCCGATCCAAAAGCTCGGGTCAAGCCTAAATTTTTTTGCCGAACTTTTCCTCGGTTTGAGCAAAAAAAAGCTCGAACTATTTTTACTCGAGCCGAGCACGAGAAAAAAAGTTTCGACTCGGCTCGGCTTGTTGACGCCCCTACGTGAGCTCGTCTTTTTTATTTTATTGTATATTTTTTTAGAGAAAATCAAAATCCTTTATTCAGGTTGGGATCGACTACTTAAATTTTGAGTAGACGGAGTTAAAAATAGCACACAAACTTGTCATCTGTACATTTTTAAAAAAAAAAAAATTAAAACAATATTATTGTTGAATCGAAAAGTAACCCTAACACGCTGCCAACAGGATGTAACTCCACGTAAGCTCTTTCCTACGCATTGTAATACACCGTTAGTCACTTGTGACCTTTTTCGGTGAGGGTGGAAGAGACCGCGAGCACTACGACGCTCAAGTCAGTAAGATGGTAGATAGGAGTTCAGATGTTCGTTGGTGTGGTGATCACCAGAACGTGATTATCAATATAAATGTGCGGTGATAAGGATAATGTAAAAAACTAGTGTTATCTTTTCTCAAGAGGCTGAGAGGGATCCCCTCCAATGGTGCAAGCGTGGGTATTTATAATAAAATGAGGTGAGAGGGGAACCGTTGGATGTATAGCACATGGCTTCAGATCCTGGACGGGTCATTTTTCATATACGTCAATCCGTAAGTGGGCATATATTTAATGCTTCCTGACATAGTAACGCTTGACTTGACATTTTGAAATCTGCCACACAGGCATCCTATCAATCAGTTAAAAGTGCTCCTAATACATAGGACCGAAGTGGAATGGTTCGTGGTAGGAGTTATAGTCGCGCTCTGGGTACTTTATCACCTCATCACTTCAAAAATGGTTTCAGTTAGCTCTATTGGTCAGCCTGTTTGAGGTGTGATGAAGCGATGCAAAGTACGTTCCTTAGCATCTGCCACGTGACAAATGAATTCAGTTGTCCACCATCATCCACGTGGTGGATGATGTGGGGACTTTAATAATAGACCCCTCAAGTTTGTGTATGTATATTAATATAATGCATAGACTTTGTTGATATGGCTGTATAAAAGGAGTGGAACTTTGTAGGGGTATGAGCGTTAACGTCAGTTACGAAACAGAGGGATTGGGGCTCATCAGGAGAGCCGTAATAAGTTGTAGTAGCGGGGCGAAGTCCTAGCTGAAAGACGAAGCTCTGAATGATTACAACTTTAAGAAAAGTTGTAGCAGAGACGAACTACTAACTGAAAGACGAAGTCTTGAGTGATTGCAACTTTGAGAAAAGTTGTAACAGAGGCGAAGTTCTAGTAGAAAGACAAAGCCCTAAGTGATTGCAACTTTGAGAAAAGTTGTAGCAGAGGCAAAGTCATAACTAAAAGACGAAGTTTTGAGTAATTGTAACTTTGAGAAAAGTTGTAGTAGAGGCGAAGTCCTAACTAAAAGATGAAGCCCTAAGTGATTGCAACTTTGAGAAAAGTTGTAGCAGAGGCGAAGTCCTAACTAAAAGACAAAACCCTGAGTGATTGCAACTTTGATAAAAGCTATAGCAGAGGTGAAGTCGTACCAGAAAGACGAAGCACTAAGTGATTACAACTTTGAGAAAAGTTGTAGCAAAGGCTTAGTTATAACTAAAAGATGAAGCTCTGAGTGACTGCAACTTCGAGAAAAGTTATAGCAGAGGTGAAGTCCAAGCAGAAAGACAAAGCCCTGAGTGATTGCAATTTTGAGAAAGTTGTAGTAGAGACAAAATCCTGACTAAAAGACGAAAGCATGAGTGATTGCAACTTTGAGAAAATTTGTAGCAGAGGCGAAGTCCTAACTAAAAGAGAAACCCTGAATGATTGCAACTTTGAGAAAATTTGTAGCAGAGGCGAAGTCCTAGCAGAAAGACGAAGCCTTGAGTGATTGGACAACCTAGGGTTGTGTGCCAATAATTTGAAAACTCTTGTGTTTTCCCAAAGCAATTAGGTGGATGTCTCTCATTTTCGAGGCATGCTTCCCAGGTAATAAATGGCAATCACGGCAACGGCTATATGAGCTTGATGCAATACGTTTGTGCAGGTGAGTGAGTAGATTGCTTCATTAGGGTAGTTTATGACGTAATGTCTGAATTCAATGGTTCTAATGCACCAAGAATTCGAACGGCGAGGATGTGATCAACAATCTTCTAACAGTTGAGGCGTGTTGACATAGCCTATATAAGGCCAAACCCTTCATTTTTCAGGCTCCCTTTCCTTTGCAAAATTCTCCTGAATATCACTCTAAAACTCTGGCAATCTTTTGACAACTTACGATGACAGTCATTTCACTCGAAATCCAATCCTTAGGTAATTTTCCCTTCCTTACTCTCTTCATTTTATTTCAAAATCAAAAAATGGCGTCTGAAGTTTCCGGACCGAAGTCTGTGAGTGAGGAGAGGCTTAATGTGGGGAGCTCAAAGATAAGAGAGCCAATAATTAACTCCTCATATGAGATAGGTAGAGCCATTAAGTTGAGGAAAACATATGGAGATTGCCCACCCCTATTGATACCTTAATTGGGGGAGATGCCTCTGATTATCCTTCCAACATCATTTCGAACAAGCTAGCTAGGTATAAAGAAGTTTTTAGGATTTCTATAGCATTGACCTCATCGATCCCAACCCTAGTGAAAGGGCATGCTACCCGAGGCCAGGTTGTGTGTCCGTAATTGAAAACCTACTGAAGACGGGTCTTAGGCTTTCTTTCCACCCTTGTTTAGGCTAGTTCTTCACTCTTACGGGTTGGCTCCAAGCCAATTTCATCCGAACTCTTGGGGGCAGATGATTAGGTCGTGGATGCTATGGTGTCAAGCCAGCCTGGGCGTTGATATGCCCTTCAGTGACTTCCATTCTTTGTACTTTCCCAAAAGCATAGCTAGAGATTGATATAGAGCACGCGGCTTTGGATCTTGGACATGTCATTCTTTCATAGGCGTCAATCCATCAATCTATATGTAAGCAAATATTTAAGGCTTCCTAACATAGTAATGCTTGACCTGACGTTTTGGAGTATGCCACACAGGCATCATATCAATCACTCTTAAGGATTTGATTTTGACATCTTTATATAAAAATCTTATAGTACATAGGGTCGAAGTGGAGTGGTTCGTGGCAAGAGTTGTAGTCACGCTTTGGGTACCTTATTGCTTCATCACTTCGAAATTAGTTTCAATTAGCTCTATTAGTTAGTTTTTTTGAGGTGAGACGAAGAGATGCGGAGTACGGGATTTAGCATCTACCACGTGGCGGATAAATCTAGTTCGTCCACCATGTGGCGGATGAATTCAGTTTGTCCACCATCATCCAACACGTGGTGGATGATGTGGGAGCATGGCAGATGAATCCAAATCGTCCACCATGTGGCGGATAAAATCAATTTGTCCACCATCATCCAACACGTGGTGGATGATGTGGTGGCTTGTAAAAATTAAAATAACAAATTCTATTAATATGGTTAAATTAAATATTATTTACTTGACGACATGAAATTTCGACATATTTATCTTGTAGTTGAAAATTAGCGTCTTGCCAACCCTTCATGCACATTAATATTTCAAAAATATCTTCTTCAATCGGCTCCTAACCTTGGATAGAATCCTCTTACCTGTACTAAAAGCAGACTCCGAAGATACGGTGCTAACATGAGGTGTTAGTAGGTTTTTTGTAATCACAAATACCACTGCCCATCATTGTTCGAACTTTCGTCAGAATTCAATTACTTCTTCTAAACTTTTTTTAATTCATTTATTATAGGCATGTTTTGATTAAAGTATTCAATTAATTCAGCAGACAATGCATTTGAACTTGCATCTGATATCTGATTACATGCGGTATATATAGTACTATTAGAAGAACATATTGTATCATATCTATACGTATTAATGTCTATAAATAAATTTAATATTTCAGTATTGTTTTCTTCTATATCAGCGGGAAGAGTAGCTACAGAGGGTACCCGACTAATATTTGCACCAATTTGTTCTATATATAATTCATACAATTCACATAAAATTTGTTCAAATTTTCTATAAGTGATAAGTGTATTAAAAGTTAAAACTTTTGAAATCTGATCGAACACATATTTAATACCTGATAAATTGTATCGGGGTCCATGATGCATGCTAAAAGAAATGACATAAGCAAGTATTCTCAATATTTCCTAAACTTTAATTCCATAGAATATATAATTTCACTGAAATCGGGGTCATTTTTGTATTTAAAAAAACACTTCCAAATGTAAAAATATTCAAGCACCATACAATTAGTAGAATAGTATATTCCAAATAAAATATTCGTAGAGTTATAAAAATTTATCAATATTTTTTTAATTTTAAAAGCTAAAAGCCAATCAAATTCATTTAAAATAGTGTCATCATCGTTTCTAATATGTCTATTGTTATAAAATTCAGTTATTAAATGTTCAAGTCCTTCGCATGATTTTATTAATAAATATGTGGAGTTCCATCTATATTCTACGTCACTAACAAATATTTTCGTTTTCGTCATCCCAAATTCGGCACAAATTTCCTCAAATACTAGTTTTCTACTAGATGAAATTATGACATATATTTTATTCTTAATATGTTTCAAAACATCATGCACAATTAAATTAAAAATATGACACACCACGAATACGAAATAAATAACTACCGAAATTGGGTTGAAGTACCCTACACAATTTATCAATAACTGGCTTATTAACACTAGCATTGTCAAATGTAAATGAAAGAATTTTACTCTTACAATGATATTCTCTTATAATGATCAAAATAGTGTTAAATATATTGTTAACATTGTGAAAGAACTCAATAATTTTAAAAGTAATTTTTTTATGCATACACCAAAGTGGGCATATGTAGTGTGCAGTTGCAACTATATAACTTCTTTTATAAATTCGTTCCCATAAATTCGAAGTTAAGGATATAACACCCCTATATTTTTCCAAATCGATAATCAATTGTTTTTTTTGTATTAAGAAAATATTCTAGTGTATCAGAAAGAAAATTATTTTTACTTACACCAACGTATTTCGGTTGAAAATATTTTTTCACTTAGGAGATGAAATGTTGGTTGTCTGCTATTGCTAAGGCAACTCAACACCAGCAACGAATTTCACCATTCGTTCCGTTCAAGCTTTCCCTTCTTACATCAACATGAAAAGTGTCTAGAAGCAGAATTGACAGTTGGACTACCAATTTACAGTTGCATTTGGAAGGCACCAAGAAGTCCATGTTTGGCCGCACATGGTTTGTAGTGATGGTTGAGGTGGGCGGTATCAACGCCAGTTTGTCATGACAATTGTTGTTGACAATAGTTACATAATGTTTTAAACTCTACAACTCCATCAAATACACGACCCGTTGAAATCAATTTAAAGTGATTCCAACATTTTGCTTTTTTTTTTCTCCCTTCGCTTCTCTCTTATATCGGGAATATCTAATTCCCCCTGTTCCGCTTCGGGAATTTCAACGTCATCTAAATCAATTGGATTAGTACTTCCGTGAGCATCCAAATTTGAAATATTTTAGGAAATGAGTACTTCGTTGAGATCGGCAAATTTATTCTAGAATTGACTTTGCGGCGTCATAGGTATTTCGCCTTCGATACTGAATAAACCCTCAACAAATGAGTGTCCATTTGTGAATTGTGACGAATTGTAAAGAATATGTATTGTAATTTTTATAGTATAGGCTCTATAGTAAGTAACTAAGTAAGTATAGAGCATGGAAAGAAATCAAGAATTCAAAGAAATTTATATATAAGATTGTAATTGTAAATTTGTAGTATGATAATTGATATTGAATAATTGAAATTGAAGATAGAAATAAATGTAGTAGATTGTAGAATGTGGAAGGGGGTGAGAATTATTGTTGGTGTGTGAAAAAAATTGGAAATTGGTTGAAATATTTATATGGTAAAAAGAAGGAAAAAAATAAAGTGGCCAAAACAACCATTTTTTTAAAAGTAACTGTTTTGGTCACAAACGTGGCGAGCCACCCACGAGCTCACGAGCCGCTCACCCGTGGGTGAGTTGAACGGGTTCCGCCCACCCATCGCTCAGTTTGTTTGACATCTCTACGTCTATCCCTTGGACCAATTGACGATTTTCAAATACGAATATGTGCTACTTTGCACACTCTAATTTCTCAACGAAATGAAATATTTGACCATATTAATTGGCCTCTCTATGACACGTCAAAGATATTCGAGAGTAGCAACCATTATTTCGTTATTAATTTTACTAATCCATAACGCATCATGTGGTGTTTAAATTTTTGCAAGATCCGTTATAGAATTATACTTACAATGTGATCATGTGTAATACACTTCCAAGTGTACCAGATTTTGGGATCCCATGGCCACGATCAAGACAAATCCTATACCCAATTGATCGAGTCAGGCCCAGCCATAGGCCCAAACAAACTAGGCAATGGTCTAGGGCCTCAAACCCTAGGGACCTCAAAATGGAAGAAACTGTGTGGCCCAACTAAAAGATGAATCAATTAAAATTTCTTTTAACCATAATTTTTTAGGTCAACTTACAAAAATACCCTTAAATTTTGAGATCTTTTGAAAAATCATATGAAAAGTATTTTTGAAGTAAAAAATACTGTGCAATTATAAAAAAGTGACATGATATCCATTTTTTTTAAGAAAGTGACACAATCTTACTTTTTAAAGTTAAGCGTCACTTTTTTATATACAACATCACTTTTATTAAAAAGTTACATATTTTTCTAAAAGAAGTAGAAATTTTAAGATGTGACATAAAGTAAAAATAAAAAATAAAAAAATAGTGACAAACACTAAAAAGAGTTACATGAATTCAAAAATAGTGACAAATATTAGAAAAATGATAGAAGTCTAAATAATGTGACAAATACTAAAAAAAAGTGACAACAATTAAAAATGTGACAAAATACCATTAAAACATTGAAATCAATTCAATAAAGTAACTAAACTTTTCATTTAAATCAATTAAACCAACATTATTGAGAAATTCTTAAATCTCAATTCTACAAAAAGAGTCACTAAAAAAGTAACAAAAAATATCACTTTTTAGTTAAAAAAAAGTGAGACAATATCACTTTTAAAAGTTAAGTGTCTTTTTTTTTTTATATTAAAAAACGACATACAATGTCACTTTTATTAAAAAATGATGTTTGTCACTGAAAAAGTGATAGAAATCGAGAAGGCGACTGAAAAAAGTGATAAACACTAAAAAAGTGACAACATTCAAAAAAGGAAAAAAGGAACCATTTTTTTTTTTAAAAAGACAAATTAAAAAAAGTGATACAAATTAAAAGAAGTTATACAAATTTAAAAAGTGACAGACAATAAAAAAAATTGACAAACACTCAAAAAGCAAAATTCAAAAAAAGTGAAAAAAAATATAAAAATATCGTGTAAAATTAAGTGATAAAATGTCGCATTTTATAAAAAAATAAAAATGAAGTAATGTCACAGTTTTAAGTTAATTGTCGTTTTTTTATTATACAATATCATTTTTATTAAAAGGTAATGCTTGTTAACAAAAATTTCAAGAAAGTGAAAAAAATTTAACAAACATATAAAAAAAGTGATAAATACTAAAAAAGTGATAGAAATTCAAAAGATTCACAAACACTTAAAAAATTGACAAAAATTCAAAAAAGTAACAATACTAATTAAAACATTGAAATCAATTCAATAAAAGGACATAAAAAAGTTAAACAACCACCGTCCATCTTCTTTCTCCTTGTAGTGCCAAGCATCTTTAAGTGATTTCACCGACAAAACATCAATCAAACTGCTAAGTATCTTTAAGTCAATTCATGGCCACTATAGCTAACTATACAAGTAATGTTAATCAGCTCTACCAGCTGAAGCAGCAAAAGGCCGGATCCACAAATCGGCTCTTGACCCTACAAACTAGAATTCAATTCCAAATCCTCGAGACTGTTGCAATGTTTGGACAAATACTTGGTATTTTTGAATGTCAACATCACTCACACATTAAACTTCATGGACTCCTCAATGTGCAGGCTTGATCTCAGACACTTCATCAAGATTCTCATTCATGGAATCATGATTATCCCTTCTTTTCCTCTCCCTTTCAATATCCTGAAACAAAGACAAAAAATGAGCAAATTGGTCCTCAACAACCAATCCAATCCAATTACTGTTGGGTTTTGATACCCAATAAATCCGAGCGATGATGTTAAACCGATTTTATTAGTTTGGATTATATTTCATAGGCCTCGGCCGATGATTGAAATGTCGACACCATAACGAACAAATCATTCCGACAACCTATGTGGGCCATTTGAAGCAACCTAATTTAATTAGTGTTGCTCATGGCCCGTTGAGACCCGACCCATTACCTTGGAAATGCTTCTCGGTTGAAAGCCCATTAGTTGGTATCCTTTTTTGGG
>CAIGRP010089988.1:0-14211 GCA_903798385.1 Fraxinus cuspidata
GAGATTCGGAAGATCCAGCTGCAATTTGGAAGAAACTAGATGAGTTATTTCTTACCAAAACTCTTCCTAATAAAATCTATCTTCTAAAACGAATCTTTGCTTTCAAAATGGATCCTAATAAAGAGCTACAAGATAATCTTGATATGTTTAATAAACTAGTTCAAGATTTGGCTAGTTGTAGTATAAAATTCCCGGATGAACAATTGGTTGTCATATTGTTGAATTCTCTTCCTGATTGTTTTGAAAGTTTGATTAATGCTATTGAATATGGGAGAGATACACTAACCAAAATCATAGAGAAAAAGAAACAGTAAAATTAGTTCATTTAAAACTCAAAATCAAATCATTGTATGAGGTACATATACTGGGCAAATGAAGCATTAGCTACTATAAGATGCTCAATGACTCCCTAAACCAATTTTGATTTACATGTTTATCAAGGCTAGAATTCTGTCTGTTATTTAATGGCAATCCATTAACAAGATTGGTCATTTATTCATAGTCGATATTTTGGTTTATAGTTTAGGAGATGAAAGAGAAGATTTTTCCTTTGTAGTTTGAATTTGACTGCAATCTAATGCATAGCCTTGTTTTGTTCAATGAGAGGTCAAACTATCCTACTTACTAAATTGGAGGAATTCACCCGGGGCTTGTAGACATCATAGGTGTTGGATGCTATTCTTCAAAGAATATGTGGATAAGGAAAAAAGACCACCTCACCATGTTAATTTTTGGGAATCAAAGGGTTCAAGAGATGTTAAACTATGATTTTTTATTATTTATTTACTAATTTGACAAATAAATTCACAAAGGGAGGTAGCACGAGAATATGCCTCCTCCATAGAATTCTTAAACATTGTATAATTATGTTAAAGCATCTGAAATGTCAAAAATAGGTCCCCACTCTACTCTCAATTAGTTAATTCTAATGGTCTTATTGACAGTTCTATAGTCATATTGCCGTCTATAAAGTAACAATAAAACCTATAAATATGCCAATTATAAGTTGAAACTTCAAAACATTCTACCATGCATGTTTAATTATAAATTACTGGAATTAGATTTGTTTTCTAAGGTCTCTAAATTTTGCAAATTATGACACTTATACCATCATTCAATTTTTCGTACACATGAGTCCTCAAGTATTCGATTTCTGCACACATGAATGTGCACTGAATGGAGTGCGGATATTTTTCTGAGAAAACCTCATATAGGGTCAAATAAAGACCTACAAAAATTGAAGTTCCAAGAAAACCTGTTGAGTAGGGTTCAAGAAACACCATCTGGTGGATAACAGACTTCTTTTCCTTTATTTACTTTTAATCGGTTCCACAAAAGGAAAGAAAATAGAGCATCAAGAATTCAAATACAGATGAAAAGTAGAAGTCCTAGCAAATGTTGGCATAACACGATAAATATTAGAATTACAATTTATATAAATCCAAAAATATGTAAAATACTTGTTCTGACGTCCTTCAATTATTTCTTCCGATAATATGGACTCTTAACCTAATTCAAATAAATTTACAGTTGCAAGCGTGCACTTAAGTGTACAAATTTCACAGCACAGAGACTTTTCCAGCCTCTGTACCAAATGCACTCATCCTTCCATCTTGTAGTCTTCATCTGAAATTTCTGTCCTGTGGATCATTAAGAAACATCTCTTCAGGTAGGTAGTCCAGCCGAAAGTCCTTGATTGTCTTCTTGGGGATATACTACCATGAGAATTTATCCATTATTGACCCAAAACACCGTAAATTGTCCATAATTTATAAGCCGGAGTCAATTAGGAACATGAATGCACCTAAATTGTTCCGCCTTGATTTCCTGATTTTGGTATTAAGTAAGGATTTCCTGACGTTGGTCTGGTGGACCTTAACCAACTAATATCAATGGCAAGAAATTATACAAAATAAAAGTTATATATATCAAATTAATTGGGAAAGTTGGACAGAACAAATGCATAACTTACCATCAGACACTTGCTCTGCTTATCCTTCACCATCTTGTTCATTCTTACAATGCCACTCACCTGCCGCCTACTTGACGCTCGAATGGTGTTGCAGTGCTCGCTTCCCATGAGGCTATCATTTGAGTGGCATATATATCTGGGAAAATTTGTTTCCATCTTTTGGTACGATTTTAGATCCTCTTTCCATCAAAAACATACTCTTTAGTGTCCAATATATATACTCCACGAAATCTTTTATTGTATTTGTCTCCATATTAATAAATTCTCCATTCCTCTGCCAATTGTTCTTATGTTTCTCTGGTGTTGTAATTGCTACTTCATATTGTTCCCTATAATCTCAACATTTAATTCTTAACAAATGGTGTCAGAGCTTAAAGTTTGATTTGTTCAGGGTTTTTTTTGGTTCTTGTGATGACAACCATGAAGTATAGTATTCCACTCTTAGATCGTAGCACCAGATTGTTTTTGGGGCAGGTAAAGACGCAAGTAGTGCTAGCTAAGATGGATTTGGATGACACTTTGTAGAGATTTGAAAACATGCACTCAAATTGGTCGATGGAGGAGAAACAACATAAGGGTCGAAAAGCCCTATCACAAATTCATTTTCATCTTTTGAATATATTTTTCATAATGTTTCTGAAGGAGAAAATTGTAGCTGCATTACATGACTAAAAGTCTAACTAGCAAATTACACTTGAATCAACGTTTATATTATCACGTAAGATAGAAGGTATATCTATAGAAAATCACTTTGCTGTCTTTAAAGAAAACTTTCGTTGATTTGGAAGCGTTGGAGGTTAAGCATGATGAAAAGGATTGGGAGTTGATTTTGTTGTGCTCATTACTCGCTTCATATGTTGTTTAGAGACACGATACTATATAATTGTGATACTCGCATTATTGAAGAAGTATATGATGCTTTGTTTTCAAAAGAATCCTCTTTTAGGATTTGAGATTCAAAGAGAAGACCTTGTTGTTCATGGTGGTAATGAGAGGGACACATCAGTAATAAAATTCATAACTATTACAAGAAGAGACAGATAAAAAAAATGATATAAGTTGTAGAATAGAGAAAAATTGGTTTCAAATCAGAAGCGATATTACTTAATATTCTTTATTTAACTCTCTTACCATTATATTTATGGAAAGTACTATTATTTTTCCTAAAGATTCTTATGCTTTATGAGGAAATAAATTAAAGACAATTTTCTTGTGCATGGAGAAATAAAAACCGATGCTATGAAGTGTTAAAAAATTGAGCGCATTGTTAAGAATTACGTATTGCTCCGATACCACCCATTAGGAATTAAAGATTAGAAATAATAAGGCAATATGAGAAAGTAATGATCATTAGAATATAAGATTTACGTGAAAATCCAACTGGAAGAAAGCACGGACAAAGACGTATAATTCACTATATCAAAAATAAGGAGTACAAGGGATCTCTTGGATCAAAATAATAAGTTGGACAATTGGTCATTCTCAGTATGTGTTGTACACCACATATTTATAATCAATGAATTCCTAACACACTGGGAGAATATAATACAAAGAAGAGTCTAATAAAAGATGTAGTCCTAATACAATAGGTAAAATCAATAACGGAGTATTTAAGTTGAAATAGGAGTCCAAAACATTACTTTGACTCCTTGTAGTCTTCTACTTTTTCAAAACTTCTTTAAAGCAAACAACCAACTCCAAATATACCTCCAAGACAGAATTTGGGTCTCAACCCAATTATAACATAAAGAATACATGACACGATGTTTTCTTTACATCCCTTCTTCGCAAGTAAATTTAATTATAAAATAAATATTGAAGCCTTAACTACAAAATACAGAGCCCGAAAGCACATTTGTGATCTAGACTTCCGATACATTTGGTATTAGAGCCATTGGTGCAAGACCAAAAATCAATCAAAATCACCCAAAATGGATTTTTTTCCAAATTAAACAAACCTCCAATCTCGATTTTCGGCTAAACTGAGATACTTTTGGACAAACGGAAGTCGAAAGCATACTATGTAGGTAGAGGCATCACTAGGTGTGTGGCGCGTGATGGTGGCCGACTGTAGCTGTACGTGGACATTCTGACAGTGGTGCATCAAGCAGAATCATGAGGAGCTTCCTTGAGACTGTTTGCTTGTTTTATCATTCTAAACATAGTGATATCCTTAACTTTGTGTTTCAAGTCATACAGTGAATTTTGTATGTTTTTTTTCCCTTGGACGCTTGACTTGTGATCTTTGGTAAATCGCGTTGGTACATTTGCTGAAACTTTAGGGCGAAGTGGTAGCCCTAAAGCAACATATTCACATCTCTCCATTTTATGGACATTCAGATGTTATCCACTCTAGTACATTGGCTTATCTCGGATAAAATTTCAATATTAACGCATCATCGTGTAAGATGACAATAGGATTGGGATTACCATGTGGGATAACCACTGATTATGCTAAAAATTAAGAATTACTTGCTCTTACGTGATTGAAGTAATTATTTTGATAAAATCAGTTTATTATCTTTGTGATATGCTGTATGTGAAATTGTTTTGTTTGACACTTCTCTTTGTTGCACCATTAATTCCATTAAAATTAAAATACTTAGACCTTACCCGTTTGAACATTCCCTTAATCTAAGATCCTGAATCTTATGAAATCTTGAGAATTTAGAACAATATATATTGTTTACAACCCTAAGACTACTTTATGTGGCCTTATTGTGATTATATATATTTTTTTGATTGATCCATAAAAAATGAAACCTTACAATTCCAATTTGAGAATTTTTAATGGAAAATGTGATTTTCCAATATGGAAATAAAAGAGGAAAGGTATTTTCGTTGAACAAAAAGTTTCAAAGGTCATTGATCGCAAATTTTTGGTTGATTTTATAGGGGGGGAAAAAAACAAAAGCCTATGAGCTTAATTACGCTTCAATCATTTTACACTTGTTGATGTTTTTTGAGAAAAGCGTGTTAACATAAAAGCACTAACGATCTTTGAAAAAATTTAGAGGACTTGTATTTGCTCAAATCTATTCCGAATAAGACTTATTTACTTGAACATTTTTTCTAATTATAAAATGGATCATTCAAATGTTCTTTATGGCAATGTAGACGTGTTTCAAAAATTTCTTCAATATTTTGTTAATTGTGAAGAGTCCGTGTTTGAAACCCACAAGCTAATAAAGAAGTTAAGAGTACGATTAAGTACGATAGGGACACCTTGATGCCAGAAATTGTCTTCGACTCATTCAAAAGTAAGGAGATGAAATTCAAAAGGTGAGAGGTAGAACCCAATTAGACAAAAGAGTCATGATGTATTCTAAGGTGGTGGCGAGTCAAGTAGCAATGGAGGTAAAATAAAGGGCAATGGTAAGTCTAGATCAAAATCTAAAATCGAGGTTAAACTATGGCTGTGGGAACACGGAGAATTTGTAAAAGATTGCTATAAAAAGAAAATAAGGTAAAAGGTAAAGATAGAGACATGAAGTAAATGTGTTGTCTCTTACATCCAATGTTGATGATGGTGAAGTGTATATGATTACAAGTTTGCTTATCATGTTGAATTGAATCTAACTACCAATTCCTATTTGTATGAGTGGATACTCGATTGTGGTGCATCCTTCCATGTACGAAATGATTGGTTTGAGAACTTGCATGAATCAAATGATGGGCATATTGTGCTCTGTGACAATTCTGTTTATATTGTTGTAGGGATTGGTTATATTATCTTAAATATTGGCACTAGTTTTGTGTATACTTTCAAAGATGTTAGATGCATTGCTGAACTATCTTCGAATTTAATTTCTGTAGGAAGACTTGGGAAATATGACTTCACTAGCAAAATTGGAAATGAAGTTTCAAAATTGGTTAATGGTACACCTGTTTCCATCAAGGGAACCACGATAAATCATATTTATTTCACTACTGGAGAAGTTATAAGGAGTTTTTATTCATCTATCTTTTCTGCCAATGCGGATCACACACATAAATGGCACAATAGGCTTGCATAAGTGGGTATTAAAGGACTTAAAATTCTTAATGAAAAAGGTGCTTTTGGTAATGATTGTGCGTCTAATTTATCTTTCTGTAATCATTATCTGTGTGGTAAGCATCATAGAACTTATTAATCCACGAGTGTTCATGAAACTGAAGGCATGCTTGAATATGTATGATTAGACGTGTGGGGTCCTACTAGTAACCATGTATCAAGTGAATATAGGTACTACTTGTCTATTATTGATGATTACATGAGAAAGGGGTGGGTTTATCTTTAAAAGATAAGTATGATACTTTCCATAATTTTATAGTAACCATGTATCAAGTGAAAATAGGTACTTCTTGTCTATTATTGATGATTACATGAGAAAGGTGTGGGTTTATCTTTAAAAGATAAGTATGATACTTTCCATAATTTTAATAATTGGAAAAGATAAGTTGAGAACCAAACTGGCAAAAGGATTAAGTTTTTTAGAACTGATAAATAGCCTAGAGTTTGTAACGCTGAACTTGACAATACGTAAAAAGAGAATGAAATAACATAACATAAAATTGTTTCTTACACTTCCAAGCAAAACTGGGTAATGTAAAGGATGAATAGAACTATATTTGATAAAGTGCAATGCATGATGTTAAGTTCTGGCATCCCAAAGTTATTTTGGGGCAAAACTGTTATGACTGCTTTTTATTTGATTAATTTAACTTAATCTGCTGCATTGAATAGTAATACTCGTCATAAAAAATGATTTGGTAAGCCAAGCTCCATGCTCAGAACTTTTGGTGAAATGCCATACCTTAGGACTAAATTTGAACTTGTGAGTGAAGAAGAGCAAGGTGAAAAGTGAGATCATTTGAAGGTGGAGTTATGAAATCTTAGCAATTTTGTCCTTACCAGTTGCAATGAGGTGGAGACTCAAGTTCAGCAATGTGAGATGGAGAATTGAGATGAAGTAGTGGTAGAAGAGCTTCATGAGGAAGATAATCACTTAACAGATTATAACTTAGCTAGGGATAGATAGAGAAGACAGTCGAAAGTACCTATAAGATTTGGATATGAGTCCAAGTTAGCTTTTGTTGATGCTAGCTATGAAGAACTAGTTGATAGAAAGCCAAAAACTTTTTATGAAGCGATGAAGAGTTTGGTTTAAGGCAATAAAAGAAGAGATGGGTTTCTTAAAAAAAAAAAAATTGAACTTGGGAATTTGTACCTAGACATAAAAATAAATCTACAGTTGAGTGTAAATAGGTTTTTATGGTTAAGGAGGGAACTAGTGCATCTGAATCCATAAGATTTAATGCTAAGTTAGTGGCGAAGGGATACACACAAAAGGAAGGTATTGATTATAATAAGATTTTTTCACTAGTTATTAAGTACACCGGTATTAGGGTCATACTTACATTGGTTGCAATTTTACTAAAAACTTGAACAAGTTGATGTAAAAATTATTTTTTTACATGATGAATTTGATGAGAAAATCTTAATGAATCAACCAAAAGGTAAGACAAACTAAAACTTGATCATCCATGTTTCTTGAAAAGATCTTTATACGACTTAAATCAATCACCTAGACAGTGGTATAAAAGATTTGATTTTTTGTGAACTCACTATAGGGTTTCAAATGAGTAAGTTTGATCATTGCCCATATTTTTAATATGATGATGCTAATAATGACTATATATTTTTATTTCTATATGTGGATGATATACTCTTAGTTGGTTTCTAAGTGGATAAGCAAGATAAAAATAAAGTTGAATGGCAAATTTGACATGAAATATTTAGGTAAAGCCAAGAGAATTTTAGGTATGGAAATTAAAAGAGATAAGTCAAATTCCGCATTGTTTTTTCATTAATCCTCGTATGCTTCAAATGTGTTGAAAAGATTTAGCATATATGATTACAAATCTGTTTCATTACCTTCAGCTAATCATTTTATATTATCTAAAGATCAAGTTCCATATAACGAAAAATGGATAAAATACATGAGTAGGATTTCATATTTTAATGTGATTCGATCCATTATGTATTTGATGGTTTGCACTATATCAGAATTACCTTTTGCTATCAGTACTCTTTGTAGGTACATGTCAAATCCAGATCCTGAACAGTGGGAAGCCTTAAAGTGGATGTTAAGGTATTTAAAGAGGATTAGTGATATAGGTCTAAAGTTTGGTGCTAACAAAGAAGGTGTGAAATTGAAAGGTTTTGTAGATGCTAAATATGCATGGCATGGGGATAGTGATAATAGAAAATCAACTTCTTCCTATTTGTTTACTTTGTCTAACTCTCGTGTTAGTTGGAAATCACAATTATAACACATAGTTGCACTATCCACGATAGAATCAGAATATATTGTTGCTACTGAAGCAACTAAAGAAGATTTGTGTCTTAGGGGTTTACTTCATGAGCTTTTTGTTTTAAATGATTATGTAGTACTATATTCAGATGGTAAATCTTCTATACATCTATGCAAAAAATCATATTTTCACGAACGCGCCAAATATATTGATGTTATACTATACTTCATTAGAAATTGTATCACAAGAAGTGGTAAGACTTCAAAAAGTACACACCAAATATAACCCCCTCAGTTATGGGGCACTAATATTTTGCCATGGGTGAAGTTGAGAAGTTGAAACAATCTTCTAAACATCGGTGGAGATAAACAATTTTCAATTTTATCGGTTCTATTTTTGAAATTGTCACTAATGGGTGATAATGTTTTTTTTGTACATCCTTTGACACCAATGTAGAGGTTTGTTGGGCAAATTATTGTCAAACGATCTTCCGAGGGATGATGTTACTTGGTATAATTTTCTCGATCAGCATCGACCAAATGACTGAACTAAAAGTCGACACCTCAATGAAACGGCCCGACTATAAAACCTTTTGGGCCATTGGAAGTTGTTTAATTTAATTAGCGTTGTTCATGGCTCGGGTCCCAACTTATTGGACAGCTTATAGGTGATGGTCTACTTAGTGATACACATTGACCCACTTACCTATTACGTAGGGCTTGGCCCATTACTGTAACCTAGTGTGTATATACATGGCTGCCCCCTTTGTCTTGACCTTGTGTCATCGTCGTCCCTTTTCTTCTTGCTGAATTCGGCGCCGCTACGTGCTTTTCTTCATTGTGCCTCCTTCACCTTCTTCCTTGGCCTCTGTGGCTGCAATAACTACCTATTGTATGTCTTGAGTGGGCAACATCAAGCAACCAAAGTGGGGATTCCTTTGTGGTTCGGTTTTTTGGGTCGACTTTGTTGAGGTGCTGATTATTGGATCCAATATTGAGCCGGGAAAGCAACATTGGTGGTTGAGATTTCCGCTACACCACACAACATCTTTTCGAGTAATCTTTTCTGATGCGAATATGGAAGCATCTCGAGAATAATCAATAATAGTTGTAAACCTTGTTTTCATACACTGCCTCTTCTTATAAAGTATTAGATATAATGGAGTAGACATGCAACTTTTCATCTCGACCATTCACAATTGCTTTACTTTCATAAAGTGAAATTGTATATGCTGTCAAAGGAAATTCAAAAATAACGATAGATGGAACTTCTGAATCTCAAAAAGAAATGGCTAGGATCAAATCCCATTGTTTACTATCAATATCAATGCAATATGTATCCTTACGTTGATCTCTATATAGAGAAAATCTCCATATCTTATTCTCAAATCCATCATATCTAAGAAAATGAGTGATTTGTGTGTAGGAATTTATAACATAGACAATAAATAATAATATGATAGCATTAGCTAATAACAAATGAAATAGATATCAATGAAGAGTTAAAAGAGTCTCGTCTAAGAGATTCGCGAAAATGGTTGTCCTAAAGTTATGTGGCCTTGCACGGTAAACATATTTTTGGCACTGTACTACTCCAAGATAAAAATATTGCAGTTCGCAATCAATTCTCCTTTTATGAGCACGACCATAGGGAGCAGATAAAACATGTCTTATATCGAGTTGTCAAGAACTATAAATGAATATAGTATAAAATATAAAAAGAGAATTATTTCAAGTTTTGAATCAAACAATGAAAAATTTACTCCCCTTTATAGTAAATAATTCAACCCCCACAATAATGGAAATCAATCCATTTCAAATATAAGTTATACTCTAAAATTATGATTATTAATTTTTATTACAACTGAAAAATTAAAATCAGTTTAAATTTTGAAAATTTTGAAACTTATGTTATAAAATCGAGTCCATTATTAAAAAAAAAAAAAATAGGGGGCTTAAGCCTCCTTTGCTTCCCTTATCCTCAAACAGTCTTCAATCTCTTCATCAAATATTGGAAGACTATCGTAATTATTATCACAAAGATTGGAATATTCTTCTCATTCGAAATGAATGGAACAAAAAGGGCTTCATAAAAAAAAAAAAAAAATCCTTGGACATATGAGTCCAAATGATCGTTTCCACAAGTACTATTATTTAATTTTGAATTTAATATTTGTAACTCTTAATTGACAAAAAATTATAATAGTATGTGATTTATTATCTAGGTTATCTAATTATAATATAATTATCTAAAAACACAAAATTAACAAGAATTTAGGTTTAAAAGAATATTTTGGATGTTAAGACTTATAATTTCATTTATGGTTCCTACTAGAATCTTGAAATTTAGATAAAAGGTCACACATAAATTATATTGTTCTCTCTAACTAATGATCTAGCTACTCTTACTATTGAAAGAAAAATAAGGGATTTAAAATCTTGACGAAGGAAGAAATTTGATCTAACACCAAGAATGTTCTTCAATTCAAAAAATTTCAAATCTTAGCATTTCTCTTTGATCTTGATGTTCTGTGAGTTTTTTGGGAGGAATTAGAGTATAATGATCTTTCCGAATAAGAAAATTAGAGGATTTATCTTAATCTCTATTTGTCCAGGGTAGGAATATGAGATCGCCTATGAAGTGATCGATAAAGCTCACATAGTATGAGAAAACTAGAGGTTTTGAAAAGTTTTGTTCCACAATTAATTGACACAGACAGATTATGGGCTAAACACTTTGAACGTAGGCAATGATAAATTATTTGAAATTAATGGCTGTGCTTAGGATTATCAAGCAGTCTGAAGTATTAGAAAGGACATTGATCATAGTACTAGTTACCTCAGGCTACTAGGATAGAAGTCGATAGAAACGTCTTACAGATAGTTTGAACTTTGAAAGATGAAGGATTTTGACGTTATTATGTGTATAAATTGGTTGGGCTCACGAAGGAAGTTTAAAAGTATCATGGCAGCCCAGCAATATAATACTTATGTGAATATTGTACTTCTTGCACCCACAGTTGCTCTACTGGACTAGGAATGTAGTAGACCACTCAGTCAAGAGCGAATGACATCCATAGGTGGGTGGAAATGGGGTGATAAAGAGAAAGACCATAAAAGAAAGGAAAGACAATATCTAGTGTTAATATAATCAACAAGCGTCATCCAATATTTGAGGGGATTATATGATTATGGACATTGATGACATTTGGATCACAGTGCAAAGTAAATAAGAAATGCAATGATTAGCACTTTTGTTGCTGTTAGCACTCCTTCATGCTATAACTGAAGTCATTAATATATAATTTCAGGGAACAGGATGGAGTCAAACTCGTACCTCTTAAGATGCGATATTGGGTACGAACAAGTTAAGTAGTAAATATGCAACCGTCTTTAGCCGTGAGAAAAGGTTACGTTCAAAATATGGGGAAGAACAATTAAATTTTGCACAGGTTACGACTCCACCCTGATTTATATATCACAACTAAACCTCAATCTCAATGGAAAGTAGATGACATACTAGTGATCAGAGTTGTACTGGAGTTTGTTATGATATTGAAATTCTAAGAGGTGGACCCTTACACAAACCCTAAAGAAACATTCCGAATGTTAATAATATGTGCAGAGAGTTTATTAAACGGGGACATTGCCTTACCAGTAGAAGATATTATAGAACGAAAAAGGTTTAGGACTTAAGTATGGTTAAGCTATACGAATGAATATTTTATATGGATTCTAAGGAAGATTATGAGCATTGTATGTTGGAGTATGAAGTACTTCCTAAATTAAAATTTTGGGAACATAAGCACAATAAAGTGTATAAATTTTTATGATTTTACTTGGAGATTTAGGTGTGGGTAACATGAGCCTTTAAGCAAAGGAGATCGATTATAATTTGAACATAAGCAAGATTTTGCTGTCACAACCTCCCATCTGGTCAAATACAGACCTATAAAAATTTAAATTTGAAGAACATAAAATTAGTTCAGGATAGAAGTTCTATTTGTATCTTCCAAGAAAAAGCTGTTAAGCAGAGTTCAAAGCACGCCAGCATCCAGAAAAGGAAAAAAAAAAAAGCATCAAGAGTTCACAGACTGATAAATGTAGCTGTGCAAAATAATAGATTACATGTTCAGATGTCCTTCAATTATTTCCTCGGACTACTTGGACATGTAACCTACCTCCGACAAATTCACAGATGCATGTATCCTTTCCTCTTACGGAGTTCAAGGCACAGAGACTTTTCCAGCCTCCTCTGTACCACACTCGCCCATCCTTCCATGTTGTCAACTTCGTTTGAAATTGTCTGCCCTCTGGATCAATGAGAAACATCTCTTGAGGTAGGTTGTCCAGATGGAAGTCCTTTATTGTCTCCTTGGGAATGTACTGCCACGATAAATTATCATTATTGATTCAAAACATCAGCAATATCCATAATTTATAAGCAGAGTCGGTTAGGAACATGAATGCACGCCTTACAAAATCATTCCGCTGATATGTCCTGATTTTGGTGACAAAGTAAGGATTTCTTGGCCGTATAGCCAAGCCTGAACTGAAAATGTCATTACCATAAGGATCAAGACGACGTTGACGTTTTCGACCTTTACCAAGATATACCATTAGTGAGAAATTAAACAAATGGAAAGGTTTATACCACATATCAATAGGGAAAAATGGGTAGAAACAAATGCAGAACTTACCATGAGCCACTTGCTCCACTTGTGCTTCACCTTCTTCTTGATTCTCATTCTCAACCCTCGTACTAAAATGTTGAAAACCCTCCTTATCACAACATGACAACCCCAATAATTTTATGTCAAATAAATTGTCCCCATCATATCGGAACACAAAGATGTCCCCAAATTCCAGAGAGTTATCTTCCACAAATTTTTCCCAGCCATCACAAAAGAACCAGTCATGTTCAAATTTGGCCATTTTCACAGGCCATATATTTGTGTAGCGATCTCTAAGGAATGCCCTCTCTGGTACAGTTTCTTGTAATTGTAAACTAAAAGCTCTTGGAAGTTCCTACAAACAATAAGTTAAATGGAATTAGAGGTAGAAATGTTGTAACTTAAGAATAAAAGTTTTATCCTTTCAGATTAAAACCTTTTATTTTCTGTCTTAGATATTAATTTACAGTTTAACACAATTAAAACTAATAATTCTTAGCATGTAACTTTCATTTTAATTGGTATAATATTCATGATTGTAGGGGTTAAATTTATCCTTATAAAAGGAAGTGATTTTTATTGAGATATGCAACGTGAGAAAACATAACTTGAAAAAAACACTACATCATCATTTCATACTATTTTCCTGTAGTTTTGGCAACTTGATAAAAACTTGTTCTTTATCTCCCTGTAGTCATGCTCATAGAAAGAGAATTGGCTGTGAGATTTTGAATAAACAAGAGGAGAAAATAACAGATTTTTCATACACAATGATATGGTTTTACAAGGCTATCTTAGATATTAATTTACAGTTTAAAACAAATTAAAACTAATAATTCCTAGCATGTAACTTTCATTAATTGGTTTAATATTCATGATTGTAGGGGTTAAATTTATCCCTATAAAAGGAAGTGATTTTCATTGAGATATGCAACGTGAGAAAACATAACTTGAAAAATACTACATCATCATTTCATACTATTTTCGTGTAGTTTAGGCAACTCGATAAAGACTTGTTCTTTATCTCCCTGTAGTCATGCTCATAGAAAGAGAATTGGCTGTGAGATTTTGAACAAACAAGAGGAGAAAATTACAGATTTTTCATACACAAGGATATGGTTTTACAAGGCTAAATATATAGCCATGATTTGATACAATACAAAACACCTTTTTATCAATTACCATACTACCTAGTGCAACAAACCTATATTATGACAATACTTAACTTGTAGTAGCTTTAAACTTGTCTAATATTATATCATTACATGAA
>CAIGRP010089998.1:0-12621 GCA_903798385.1 Fraxinus cuspidata
TTTTCGATATATGTTTGGACTATTCGATATACACATAATGTAATTCTCGAAATAAGCTTTGAGGTGATATAAGCAATCTGTAAATTCGATCAGCGTACAATTGTTGGAGAATTTTTAAAATTAGCATGTTATCGAAATTCAAATTTATTGTCATTTTGTCCCTATTTGGTGGAGATTAAAATCAGTTTTTTAGTAAATTTTTAAAACAGTTATGGATTTCATGAAATATGTTGTTAAAATTAATTGTTAACTTTGATTTAGATTAAAATTTAGATTTCAATTTATACAAAATATCCAAAAAAAAAAATTGCTCAAAAATTGGTGGGGGCACTTCCCCCCCACCAGGACCCCCCCAGGTCCGCCCATGAGGTGCGCCACCCCAAAACCGGGTTGTGCTGATTTACACCCTCAATAATTTCACTTTCTTGCCCCAACTCTCGCATATATATTTCCTCACCGACAGAATCTTTTATGAACAATGGTAAATGGAAAAAAAAAAAAAATCTGGCAATTCAAAGACATACAGATAAGATATTTACGCAATTTTATTATATTATATTTTTATAAAGACACTGTTGGAAACAAGGATAATAAGTAGAGTATCAGTAAATGATAGTTAAAAAAAAAAAGGACACAAAATTGCAAAATCAATCAAGATGTTAATAAAACATAACGTACCTCGCGGTAGCCTCCAACTCAAGAACAAGTCCTTTGCCTGTTCACCAGTGATTTTTCCATCTCTGTCAGTGTCAACCTGCATAAATACCTTGCTGTACTTCTGAACATCAGCCTGGGACATCCTCGGCCATGGAGGGTGAGATTGACCAGGAATAGAATTTCCAGATGCAACAGAAAATGTAGATGAAGTTTGCGCTGAAGCATGTTGGTTTGCTTTTAATGTGGAAGGAAATTGCTGAGTTTGATTGTATGGAGGTTGCTGAGCAGGAGTACTTGCATTGACTGTAAGCTGACTCCCTGCAGAAATATGTGCTGTGGATGATGAAGCAGGTAAGCTGCTGGCAGGAGATGAAGGCATTGTGGAATTTTGCTTCGGTTGAGATGATGTCACTGAGAAAACATCTCCAAATACTGAGTCTGACGCAAAGCCATTTCCTGTAACTGAGAGTGCTTTGGAGTCTTGCACTCCAATCTGGGTACTCAGGGGAACAGTATTTTGCGGTTTGGATGAAGTATGTTGCATCAACCCAGTAGTCTTCTGTGGGATAGATTGTGTAACAGGTGAAGATGATGACATACCCGGGCCAAAGCCACCTTGTGTTGTAGATGGGCTGGAGCTCTGATTGAAATTTTGAGAAGTGAATCCTGTTTGGGAACCATCAGTCCTCCCACCAACCCAACCAGAGGAATTAGGGCCTTGAGGAACGTTCATAGCACCTACTCCAGGCATTCCTTGGCTTGCAACACCTTGATGAGGCTGGAATCCAGAGCTAGGAAGTGGAGGCCGAGGTGGCCTTACCTGTTGAGTTTGCTGAGATGGAAAACCAAGTGGGCCACTTGCACCAGTACTTTGATTAGCGACTGGATTACCACTCAATGGTGTGGTGGATGCGCCTGCATTTATATTTGACTGAGAGCCTGGCGTAACTGCAAGGTTTATCTGAGGAGCAGGGATTTTAGCTGAAGCCGGACCATACAAAGCAGCCTTCACTAAATCAGCAGTCAACTCTCGCTTACTTTGTGCCACTGTAACAAGTTTAAGAGCATTATAAAATTCGGGACGACCAAGGAAACCACTTCGATTTTGATCAGCATATGTCCATATCTGCACATAAGCCAGAAAAAATGACTTTCTAGTGTTCAAAACAAATAATAGAAAATGGCAGACTAAGAGTAACAGATATATTTACACGACATGTTTGCATGCTTATCAGTACTGTTCCCATTGCTGAAACTATAAGTCATATACAATTCAATAAGAGCCCTAGGCATGTATGGTGATAGACAAAAGCGTAAATTATGCAACTGTCATGCATCAGTTGAATGTGATCTGAACAGTAAATGTAAGGTCAGCTAAGAAAAACTTCAGAACCAACTATTTTATATTACCACCGTAGAGATACAATTAGCTTATCTCCTAATCCAAGTGTTAGTTCAGAGCCATAATCAGATAATTAAGAACACGCTCCTTCCCCAGATTAAGACCTTGCTTCAATTCTTCATTTTAGTCAATATCATCAAGAATTACTACGTCCTATTCCCAATAAATCTAAAATAAACTACATAAACTTTTTTTTGCCACCATGTTTGATCCATTACTTCTACTGTTCTAGAAGATTTAATGCAACCGAACCAGGTCAAGTTAATTTTGATCATTTTTCAATTATTTAACCTGTTCTACTAGAATTGCATCACTCATTATAAAAACGAGTTTCATAATGTCTTCACAAGGTATACCCCAATCATCTAATTCGTTATTGCTGATTTATACTCAATTGCTGCACCTAATTTCTTTACATATATTTTCATTCCTTGCCTAATCTATTCTATATGGTCCATCTTAACATCCTCATTTCCGCTACTTGCATCTTATGGATATTTTGTTATTTAACAACCCAAAAGTAGTACCATAAAGCATAATTGGTCTAATAACAATTATGGGGTTGAAAATAAGGCTGTACATACCCTAACTCGTGTCACCACTGCTATACACTCTATGAGCAATAATGTGGTAACTTTTGTGTGATTTAAGACAAATATAGTCATTGTCCAGATTTCAGTGTCATCTTTAAACACCTCTTAAGTAACAGTCAAGAACATGTGAACATTCTTGGATAGGTATCTTTCCAAAGGATTAGATGTGTATCCATCATACTTCACTCAGAGATTTTTTTGATTGACAACTATACACCAAAGGTCCTACGGGACGTTTAGTTAGGGATAAGACAATTGCCTTAGTGGAAGATAGGTTTTATGGCCCTCCCAAAAAGGGACATTGTTCGCATTGTTTCCTCGTGTCGTACGTGTCAATTGGGCAAGACTAAAAACCCCTTGGATATACACACCATTTCCAATTCCACGTGCATACCACTTTCATGACCTTAGTATGGACTTTATTCTAGGACTGCCTCAAATCGCTAGGAGTCACAATACTATTTTCATAATAGCACATTTTATTCCCAGTTTAAAAACTATTGATGCCTCCTGCGTCGCTAAATTTTTCTTCAAGAAAATTGCTCATTTACGTGTATTGCAATCGACAGTTATGTCTGATCGAGGTGCTAAGTTTATTAGTTACGTCTAGAAAACTCAGAAAAATATTTGGCACAGCTCTACAATATTGCTCAGCTTAGTGTGGGAGAAGCCGGGTAACTAAAACTTGTTTTTATATATGATTGAATTTTCATAATAGTAATTTATGTAGTAAGTGAGAAAGGATATCAATTTTCCCACCAGCATTGATGATATCTTTCTCTTTTTACTAATGCTATATGGGATGAATTAAAAAGTTAGCTGCCATACAGCCTAGCATTCTGAGGAGATCTAGTATACGCATTTGCTCCAAGATTACATGATCAACCATAATCTGGACTTTAACATGGTCAACTTCCACATTTAAACCAACCAAGAAATCAGAAACTCTTCCTCTGTTATAAACTTGATGCATTGTTGCGTCCTCACTATACTTCATCTACAAGTTATGATAATGATCTCACTCAAGTTGTAGACTTTTCACAATACTGCAATAGCTGGGTACGAATAAAGTGTCTTGATTGGTGTTAAAAATTAGGGCTGGACAAAACTCCCGAACCTCGAATTGAACCGGACCCGAACTGAACCGAGCCGAGCGATTTTTCTTAAGTTAAATACCCGAACGGGTATTTGAATCGAGAACCAATGGGTTCGGTTCGGTTCTAGACCAAGAACCAAAAAATCGAATAAGAACCGAATCTCCTAATTTTTTAAATTTTTTATCTTAAATAAATCTATTTTTTTTTATTTTTTTTAAAATAAATTGCTAACTAATTAATTTAGTCCAAATCCAAAATATGATTTTACTATTTTTAATTTTCAATCAAGCCCAACTTAATCAAATTGAACTAAGTTTTACCAAAAACTCTTATTCTACCGTAGCGTCATTTCTACCGTTCTATTATTGATGTCATTTCTACCGTTCTATTATTGCGAACTAGCCATCTTCCTCTTCTTGTGATTTTAACGGTCAAATCTATGAAGAACTCAACAAAAAGGTGTGCAAAAGATATCATGAGATTGTACTACGTTATTTTGTAAGAGTTAAGATTGAATATGTCATAGTCTAATTAATGTAGCGTTGTAATATAAAAAAATTTAATTATTATACGGAATCTCGAAACCGAATAGAACTGAACCGAATGAAACCGAACCCAAACGGTTCCATAATTAAATTTAGACTCGAACGGTTCCATTTACTAAATACCTGAAAATTTTGGGTTCGGTTTGGTTCTAAACGGTTCCATAATTAAATTTAGACCCGACGATTTCATTTATTAAATACTTGAAAATTTCGGGTTGGTTTGGTTCTAAAGAGAACCGAACCGGACCATACCCACCCCTATTACAAACTTCATTTTAAGTTCAAAAATCTAAGACCCGCCTCTCACCTCGAAGTAGTTTTGATAAACTGATTCTCAAATATCGTCGTTGAGAGATATATACATGTACAATTGACTTCAGATTGCATAGTGTTCTACAAGCATGATATTATTTAGAAGTCATTTATCCTATGCAAAAACTTTTGATATGTCTTGCTAATTATTAGACAAAGCAAGTGATTTAGTTTTCCCTTCCCTTCAAGTAAGTTTTCACTAAATGTGACCTCTAAAGATGGTTTCCACCGTTGACTTTAAAGGAACCTACTACACTTTGAAGTTCAGCAGTATTTTTGGGTTAAGAATCGATATGTTTAGAGGTACGTGTCATGGTCCAACGTGATGATACCTTTGAACAGAAAGATAAGGTAGAAAAATAACAACAGAGACAGCCAAAATAAATATACGCAATGAAGGTCGAAATGGAAAAGCACAATAGGATGGCTCCAATACCATGTAGACAGAATGGGCTAAGTGAAATCTTCACCCTCTTATTCATATAATGGAATACAACAAATTTATTGTTGTTAAATACATAAGAAAAAAAATGATAAATTGGCCATCACTAATTACAAGAAAACACTGCTCAAATATGTCAACATGGATAAAATCCTAAATTTAATATTTTTCAACTATGCCTCTATACAACTCACATATTCTTACACGCACTAGCAGATTCTCGAACAGAATGGTGAAAAGATAATCTCTACTGTTGTTGTCACCACATCTTGTATTGATATAGTTAATAGAAATTTCTTCTCTAGCACCCTCCATATTGCTTCCCCGTGTACCCTAATATAAGGTTTTCTCTAAACTAATATAAACCATACACAAATCTCCCAGGCATAAAACGAAAGTCTGAGAGCTTCGTATTATATCTTAAATTATGCTTAATCATTCTCCAATAATTCATAGGTATCATCATTCATGAGATTATTACTTCTATAATTTGAACATTCGTGAAAATTTAATTTATTCTCAAAGATTGGCACCGGCTGGAAACCAAATGCTTCGATCCGCAATTAATGTCAGCGAGCGTATTAAAGATAAAATGTACATTGAACTCACAAGAAATATCATAATCAAAAGATTGTGCAGATAAAAATTCCATCTAGCCCAATTGTTGCTCACCTTCAATTCCATATCCACATATCGAGTATGGTTATTGTTTATGACGAAACCAAAGTTTTTCTGTAGGGGAGAAAACAATGCACCATGGGATATACACACACAGCTAGAGAGCTATATAATATGGTATTAATTAAGAACTCCCAGATCTATGCAGCAGAAGCAGCGATCTGATTCCCTAGAACCTTGCTTGTCAGCTATATCTCGCTTGGATATGAGAATAGGGCAATATAGCTTGCCTATGCGTGACTTCTACTATTCATCTCAGTTTAACAAAGTTAACCCACACAGTCCCAACATTATGCACAGCAACTTATTCTGCTGTTGTTTGATTTCTTCTTCTTAAAACAAGAGTGATTCTCTTGTCACCTATTCATTTCCCTATTTTAAATAACAAAAATGCTTTTAAGTGTTGCCTTCATATTCCTCATCTAGATGTCCCCTGAAATTGACTGCTGAGGATTGAGAATTTAAACATAGCTCAAATTACATAATCATCTACTCCTACTATTCCACCCGGTAATTAACAGAGTATCTACTACCCCGTTAAACTGTAACCCATACTGTTGACAGTCACAGTAATTATTATTGAGCTCAAAGCAATTCATAATTGTATTAACCACAGAATTAAAAACGTCTAACTTGGTACCAAAATGAAATAATAAATACAAAAAAAAAAAGAAAAAAAAGGCAGGGGAACCTGAGCAAGGACTGGTGTGGATAAATTGGTCCCTCTAAAAAACGCAACAGCCTCGTTGCCACTGATCCGACCATCCCGATCCATATCAGCTCTCTGGAAATAGGCCTCAAATTGATCCATACTCGGACTCTGCCCCGCCATTTCCTGAATATAAATCTAAAATTTCTCTTCTAGAAATAAAATCCACCAATTATATTTCCTTAATCTTTTGGATCGAATCCACGAATCAGTCCACAGATCGACAAAGATCATTCAACATGCAAGGAGAGACAGTTTACAAGATCCGACAGCTCCACCGACTGCTATGGCGGGTCAGACCCGAGACCTTGAAGAAATTGGGTTATGCGGATAGGGCTAGATTAATAATTTGATTTGATTAGTAATAATCATAGAGTGATAACATCAGAGTTTAATGGAAGAGTGTGCTGTCGATTATGTGTTGGAAATTGGACAAAATAAGCATAGTGCATCGGATTTTGGGAATGAATTTTTTGGAAATTTTGATTTACTCTGGGTTTTGTATTGGGAATTTTTTCTGTTTCTCGTTGGAAATTAGGACGAATGATTTACGTATTTACAACTATACCTCTCCAAAACACCAACGTTGGGTGGGTGTGGGGATTGAAAAATTATATTCCGTTCAATGATTAATCTATCTCCAGAATTTACAATTATTTTTTTAATGGAAAAGATTACCCTCAAAAAAGTAATGCATATATTTTAAATTTAAGTAATATAAAGTTATTTATTTTAAAACTTACTTATTTACTGATTGGTAAAAAAAATTAAGCTTAGCTAAACGTAATCTTAGTGAACGATTTAATTATATGAAATGGCTTTTTTTTTCTTTTTTAGTTTTAATTCTCATTATATAAAAAAAGAAAGAAAGAAAGAGGCTCGAATTCGGTGGAGAAAATATGTAGTGGTAATAAAAATGCTGAATTTTTCTAGTTGTTTTGGGGTTCAAATGACAATATAAAACGTGTAGTGTGTACTATTGGAAAATACTATTTACGAAATTTTATAATCTTCGAATTTTGTGCATTTCTTTTTATTTATTTATTTTTTTGTGACAATACAAGAAAGAAGGTTACATACGAAGCACTAATCACAATAAATTTTACTCGTTAACGACATCACGAAAGAAAATAAATTACATGCAACACCATTTATTATGCCTTTACATGCTTCTTATCCACATTTATTCCTGACATCACCATTCGTGAAAAAGGAAGGAGCTTAATAAAAATGTAAAGACACTCTCAAGTAACTTACTCGTACAATTGAGACGCTCTTTCTCGTTTTAAAATTACAATGACACCTCTGTTTTTTTCACAAGAAATTTCCCTTCTATAGACGCTATGGATTTTCTTTTCTTCTTTGAATATCACTACCCTTGAGAAAATTAAGTATATGAATTTGGCTAATTTAGCCCATATTTGATGATCATTGTTTGGAAAAAAAAACAATATTTTTAATAGTGATATTTACGCCCTGTTAGATTGTAACATTTTCCATGAAAAATGTTACATCCGAATAAAATAAATTTCACTTTAACATTTTAATTGCAACATAAAAATAAAAATTGAATTATAATGTACAACCACTTTAAGCGGCATTTTATTTGTTTTCATGAAAAACGAATTCCTATGGATTTAGTGAATTTTTATTTTCCAATTAACATTTAATTGAAAATCCGTTCCACATTTGTCTATCAAACGACCCTTAGAAGAATGTGTGATTTTAAAGTATGAAAATTTTTTAAGTTTACGTGCAAAATATTTTATAAATAATTGTATAGTTAAAAATGGGTATATAAAAAAAAGTTTCAACCAATGATTGCCAAACAGGGGCTTAGGCATACAGTTGTGAATACACAATAATATTCTGCTGAGCATTTTAAGACACATTGATCTCAATAGCCCGGCTTCTTACACTGCAGTATATGGCTTCTTACTCTGCAGTATATACATAGGAATGGAAAGAATTCCAAACATGAATATCAAACAGTAATCCACATATTTAAGACACCACTGGAAGTCGAATTTCACATTTGTTAATTATTAGAGTTTCACAATGCAAAGTATGTATCATGTGGAAGCTTCGAGTTCATCGGGCGCTACTGCTGCTCCATTCGGTTCATCGTCTGCATGAAGTTGAGCTGAAACATCATCTATGGCAGAATTCAGCTGGGCAATCTTTTCGGTAAGTATCTTGCGTGTCCTCTGTTTTGAACAAAACAAGCAAATATGATATTCTTTGTCAGTAGTAATCATAGGACAAACAAAATTCCTACTGATTAAGGATGTAATAGCACATAGAATCTATGCTCCTATATCTTTTTTTTTTGGCTGCTCCTTCCAGAACAAATTGATTATTTTTGTTTTAGGATGTCTCAGGAAAGATAACCACTCGGTCCCATTTTTGAAAATACCCCGAGTTAAACATTTAGCCTATGTTTATCTCCCTTAAATAGAACTCTTTAATTCTCGTACTCATTTTCAGCTGCATATTCTCCAATAAAATATTTTACATGTAAACCCAAAACTTTTATACCTTTTAACCATATATTCTCCAAAAAATCAATATTCAAATCATCATTTTTTCTCAATATTGGCCTTCGAATAGGGGCTTAATATACTAGTCAAATAACCATACCATCCCATCACGAAACCTCCAAAGCCACCACCATCACGTTATAATCACCTTCAGAAGTATTAATGGGTTCGAGTGTCACCGAGAAGGTTTTATAATAGTAAGGTTCCATGTTTGAGGGCATTAATTTGAATCCTTAAAAGTTTGTCCCCAATCTAATGAGGCCATTTAGGGAACTATATATTTTGTTATTCTTTTCATCTGACATGTTGTCCAAGTCAACAACTTGCAAAACATTTTGCACAAGGCCTAACAGTGTGTTTGAGACTTAATACAGCTTGATGCTAAAGGCTAAATTCATTCCTAACATTAACATCTCGTGGACCTATACAGTGGGTGGCATACATTGCTTTGCAACTTATTAGCAGGATGAAGTTTATTTCATCAATACCAAAACAATGTCGACAGGATATATCATGCAGAGGACCTTATTGTCTAGGATACTAGAATAATCCACTACAAAGCAGAAAAAGAATTTATTAAAGAGTGGTGTGTCACAAAAGCAGATTTAGATTTTTCAAGTGGTGGTAAAAATCAACCTATTGAGTACTCCCGCAAAGCTTTAACAAAAACCTTGTGAAGTACAAGCATGCAGAGATAATATTCATATGATCAGGAGGGTAATCAAAGCCATCTAAAAGCATGAACCGTCCAACACCCAAAAATAAAAGGACCGAGATTATAAATGCTTCAATATATGCTACTATCTAAGTGGGCGAGCTTATACGAGTAAGTAATTTTGATTTATTTAGGTGTAATGAATATGAAATGCATAAGTGCTGGCCGCAGAGTAATAAAGTGACCAAAACAAGAGATGCATGGGTTACAGATGGCCTTTATACAAAAACCAACAAACGCAAATTCACTATTTTGCAACCAACATGGCTTAACAGCAGAGTGAAAATTGTGACGCAAAGTTTTTCCCTACTGAAACATCAAAAATAAATCACACAATCAAGTAGAGACATTTGACATTTCCAGAACAAGTTCTCACCTCCAAAGCTTTCTCTTCATCATATATAAATTTTGGGAGCTTTCTCATCAAATCTTTTCTATCTGCCCCAGCTAGTGCCTTGCTTATCTGCATGATAATGTGGTATCAGCATAATATACAACCTATTGAATTGTCCAGTAGATTAGAGCCCAGAAGCACAGTGAACGGATAAAGCCTGCTAATACACAAATATTTGTCCTCAAAAATAACCCATCGCCTCTTCAAGTAAGGTACCATCAAGGGTTACCGAAACAAATAACACACATAACAACAAGAAATTATCTATATGATAATTGTCATGTTTAGACATGTTGCTAAAAAATTAGAGTAAACCTATAGTTCAATTGTTTCCTGAGACAGTCTGATATCCCACACCCAATCCTCTGAATTCTCATAATACTTAACTTTTTGCCACAGAAGGGAAGAGAACTAATCTGACTTGATGAATCAGAAACTAGGTAATATTTCCATACCTGGGGAGCGTATATGCAACCCAATGCTCCAACAACAAGCCCTCCCAGGACAAAGCCACCAACAAATATGCTCGTGCTGCCAGATTCCCTGCCATCCCCACTGTACTAAGATGAAAAAACTGGCAATGTTAATGAAAAAATCACGACACAGCTTGAAGTAAGGGTATAAATGCTGGCAAGAAGTAACGATTAAATCAATGCATCAGGACCCAGACAAGGGACCGAGTGAACATCCTTATGACAAAAATTTTCAAAATTAAACTAATGAAAAGCACTTGTTTAACATTTTTCTTAGTTTGCGACTCGATTCCTAAAATAGCAGTGTCAAACTCATAATGACAAAAATATTTAGGCAAAAAAGAGTTGTACAATAATGACAGGAAAAAAGAGGTTGGGCGCATGTCAAATGGGGATGAGGGTGGGTGAGATTCATCTTATTGTTAGGGATGGCAACTAGGAGGGTATGGGAACGGGTTGGCCATTTTCGTCTCCCATCTCGTCGGGTATTTTTGTAACCTTGTCCCACCCTTATACCGGGTTAAAGCGAGTTGGGGCGGGGTCTCCTACCCCCTCCCCCCTTTTTTATTTTTTTATTTTTTTAAGTGAATATTATTACTTCTTTTTATCCAATTTGTTAAGAACAACTAATGTTCTCTTTCGAAATAATGATAAATCTTTTCTTTTTGTTTGATAAAAAATTTAAATTTGAAATTAACTTTAAAAATGTAGGTAGTGGGGTGGGAGCCCAGTTTCCCCACCTCGCTTACTCGATTAGGTAGGTAATCCTCGCCCCCATTTGGAAAGGAAACCATGGGTATCGAATTGAACGAGATTTTTTGTCATCCCTACTTATTGTAGGTTAGAAAATGTGTTTAAGGCAGGATCCGTATATAAGAAAACAAAAACAATATAGAGGATAAAGAAAAAACTTGAATTCCAGCACCACACGGCTAAGTAAAAAGTCTAAACTCAACCTATTTAAATATTTATAAGTTAAATGCATCCTTGTATATAATTTTAGTGGTGTTGCTCCTGGTCATAACAGATTCTTGAAAACTTTTGACAGTTCAACACTTAATTCAACCCAAACTAAAACTAAAGGACAAGAAGGTACTGGTATACAATGATACCTAGCTTGAATTTTCAATGACCTCCTGCACTTCGAAGTTTTTGTGCTTCTCTGAGAGGTAGGGATGAATGCTAAAAAATTGGAATGAAGTGACTTGTCCGCTAGCGCCAGAGAAGTGCCTAGCATCATGCGTTGGGCATTAATGAAATAAAAATATTTAGAAATCCAACAAAAATATCCTCAGGAAATGCATAAAAATGATCGCAAGTATGTCCAATAGAAGTTGTAAAATCTTATATCGAACATTATGCTAAGGGGATTATATAAGCTAGGTGTAAACATCGCATAGAGTGTTCAATGCATAGTAATGTTCACACGAGACAATACTTAGCAACTGTGATTCTAAAATCAACCCTTTTCTTGAGACTAGAAAGTAGTCCAACTGACTCGCATAAAGACATTCAAACCTGGAGAAATACATGTTGAATTTCATTACAAAGGAATGGATGACAATCCTCAAGTGTAATTTCTAATTATGAAATGCTGTCACAACTTAACTTCATTAAGACGTAACTTATAAAATCCTTTTTATAACATGCAAGAAACAATGTAATGAAGCGAATGTTCCGAAGATGTTCATCTAAACTTGACATGAATTTAACTAAATATAACCTACATACATGAGACACCTTCAAAGGCATCCATGCTGACATGAGATCCAATAAGCTGGATTTAGCACCATGGAATTCAAGCTCTAGGGATTTGGAAAGAAATTGGGTTCTCCCTTCATTTCCAATTCTAAGTTTCAAATCCATGTTACTAAACCCATTATTGGGATTCTATTTGGCAGCATAAAATTGAGGCTTTTGATTAGAATCAGAATATCACGTTCAAAATTTAAGTACAATATAAGAGCTAAAAAGGGAGCAAGATATTAATTACTTAGAACGGCATACATTTAATTTTAACCAAGTAAACTCTCTTAAAGCACTCGGGGGGGGGGGGGGGGGGGG
>CAIGRP010090000.1:0-11425 GCA_903798385.1 Fraxinus cuspidata
GTGACTAAATGTTTAACCAAAAAAATAATAGTTTTGTGACAACAAAAATGTCACAACTCCAATAAAGACAATTACACTATACTATGATCAAGGAATCCATATATAACTGTGATTATGAATTATGGGAGGCTTGATATCTGCCATCTTTGTCTCATAACAGTTACCTAGTATAGCTTTTCTTGACCCGTATAAAAGCTTATGTGATCAATAATTCAAGAGATAACAAAATTATTCACCGTCATATTGTTTTCCTTTTTATTTTACAATAATTAACATTCATCGAGGTTGTTTGCAGCAACCATCGAATATTCTCTTAACATATACAACAACAGCGAAGCTCGAACCAATGCTTTTTACTGGATAAAACTTGATCCAGCTTAAGGTACAATGTTGAGAAACTGAACTGATCAAAAGATTAGTGTGTATATTTTGAAAATACAAGTCTGTGGCAATATGTTTTACAAGCTGAAAATAATGGTGAATGAATGCTATTTCGCCTACACCTTTGCTTGCTCCAACTGAGTTTCTTTATGTATCTATATGAAGAATGAAGAGAATAAAGTAGTATGTAAATAAAGAACGAAATGAATGCAATTGATCTTAACCTCAGCCAAAAGCTTGGGGGGATAAAGTTTTCATGTATCTTCTGCAAAAACTTTGAACACATAATCTCGAAAACGCCTCGAGTATTGTTTCGGATCGACGGCTGATATGGAGTTGGGATCATATTGAATGGACTTGTATGCATGCTCGAGTTTCTTTGTAATGTCATAGTCTTGAAGAATGTCTATTATGCCGAAAAACATCACGACGTCATAGTACTCTCCAGTTGGTTCTCCTACTAGTTCGCAGTCATTCGTTCTTTCAACTCTTTCTACTCTTCCAGGCATGTTGATTCCCAAACTTATACTAGCCCATCTGTAAACATGAAAACTTTTGACGAAGCGTTTGGGGAAAGACAAACTTTTTGGAGAAAAAGTTTGAAGAGGTTTTGATATGAGAACTAAGTGCATGCGTAGTGCACAATACTAGATAGGACCGAAAGCATCAAATAAGAAAACGAAGTAAAATCTTTTTCATACTACCGTTCAGTCCTGATAGTACTGCTTACCAGAGATACTTCAATTGTCTTACCCTGCAGGATCTAAAAGCAACTGATCCACATCTGCTTGGGAGAGGCGCGGAACTGAATCAGTTTCCAAGCTACCATTATCTGCAGCGAAAGAAGAAATTATAGTTTCTTGGCTTTCAAAAGGCCTGAATTATGATAAAGAAAGTCTTCCAAGAGTCCATTTTTAAGCCTTGAAGATGTTTATTCAAGTGGATTAAGTACAAATTCTATGAGGACAGGCTAGCATTTCACGTTATTACCAAGTTCGACTAATACCTTAAATAGTTAAAGTTAATGATTAATCTAACTTCAGCCTCCTATTGAAATTTCCAGAGTACTAAAATGAAAAGAATATCTAAAAAGCTTCGTCTATTGTGAACAAGTAATTACCAACTGGTGTTAGAGCCCCAGATGGAGTATGTTCATCATTTGTTGATTCTCTAAAGTGAAGACCAACCAGCATACTGTAATCCATAATCCTCTCCTGTTCGAGGAAATCACAGTCTCTATCAACTTGCCTGCAGAAATTAACAAGTGTCATAAATTTTTATAACGTTGAAATGGAATCTGAAAATGCTAGAAAATGGAAAAGAAAACTGAATTTTACCTTCGAAATTCTTGAAACCATGTCTTTTGAAGTCGGAAAAGGAAGTTGAGATCAAGATCCTTCAGAGTTGTAGTTGCATCAATCTCTGATTCATGCTTATCAGTCAATCGGCCAAAAGTGGATCCTTTCAAGTCATATCGTCTGTGGATCATATAATCGGAACAGAAGAGGTTTCCCATGATGATAAAACGAACCTAAATCATCAATCACATTAATCTCGTACTGACAATTATGTTACATGAAACCTTGGTTCTATTCATACCTTCTTTTGAGCAGGTCCATTCAGCTTGACACAATGCAGGCCATAGTATTTTGTCACTAGAGTGTTCTCAAAAGCACGAACGTGATTATAATACGCGTTTAACATCCTTAAAAGCACCTAAACATGAAATGGAAACATGAGAAGAATGCTACATTTCAGTAATCTTACAAATATTTACCATTAGGAGTTGAAATATCACTTTTACTTCTGCCTTTTTCATCGTCTTTATCATGTAACGGTCATCGTTGGTTAAGTAAAAGAAGCTTCCACTTTTTCCTGGGGAGGAAAGTTCTCGTAGTGCATCGTTCCCACATATGGACAACATGTAATCTGCTGGATCCACCTTGAACAACATTCTTAATGACCTGAAAAGTATCATGATTGATAAACTAGAAGGACTTTTCTTATGGTTCTGAATTTAGAAATACAAGAACTCTATTCAGATTCATTCAGAAGTTGAATCCCATGTTAAGTTGTTGTAAAGAAAGAATGACAAAAGAACGTGTATCAGAAATTCATGATCTGCATGTGGTACAAGGGCTAACCTGAATACTTTGGGGCAATAATCTTTCCATCTGAATTCACAGGATTGGTGAGGGGGAGTGTGTTTGGATCCCTCAGAGGGAAATTTTGTCCAATACTTTTCCTTAGGGTCGAAAGCTGAAGGCTTCAGATCGAGTGATGGACATGGACCAGGTCTTCCAACTGAATGCCTGCGGATTATTAGGCAATGTTAGCGATGAGAATCAGGGTCAACATATGAGTACAAATATAACATAGAACAATTCGCCCTGACTATTGTATCATCTACTTTTGATTCTCACAATGCTCGTGGAAGACTTGCCTAGTGGTTTTATAAGCACGTCACACATCTTTTAAACTAGCAAATGAGTTATAAAATTTCAGAATTAGCTGTTACAACTATGAAAATAATCAACATTTGAGTGTATGCAAGAGATAAACTGAGTTCAGATTTCTGAATTGTAAACTACTTGTAATGTTAATACTGAAATGTGATCAAAATGGAGAAGTTCAGACAAAATGATTCTTGAAAAAGTAGAATGAAAATAAATGTCAAAATAGATCCTCTCTGTTAATCATTCACATAATATCCAGATGAATGGCCTCGAAATCTTGTCAAGATTTTATTTTAGAAAATTTGACAAAAAAATCTCTCCCATAAAAAATTAAGATCAAACAATCAAGTTTTGAAGCTAAAATGAAGCACAGAGACGTGTATTGTTACCTAATCCCCAGCTGCAAATTGAGCATAAGATCATAATTCCTATGCCCTTTACATATTGTATCCCCTTGTCTTTTTACCACTTTAGGTATCCTAAGAGGGCTGCCTCGAGTACTTAATCTGTCAGGTTGTAAGCCGGCCAACTCATCGTCACCTTCATTTCCTGACATCCCCAACCGTTCTATGGCTCCGGCACTACTAGGAGAGGACACAGCACCATCTGATAAACGCATTCTACCAAATTCCCTATCTACCCCTGCATCTATTCTACCATCAACCGACATTCTTCTTGGCCTAACGCTTGAATCCGAGCCCTTGGATGACCTCCAAACTGCAAGCTTCTTTTGTGAGGGCCATATCGGAACTTTCTCATTTGGACAAATTATGCAATCCTTCAAATCATTGTTGAAAACGTCCTGAGGATTCCATTCAAGATTTTCTTCTAGTAAGGATCCAGAGGGGTAATAAGTCCCATTCTGTTCAGTAGGATCCTTGCTCCAATTTCCCACATAGAAACTCCCATCTGCCCATTTATATGTTCCGTTCCCTTTGGGAAATCCATCTTCCCAATTTCCATCAAAAATATTCCCGTTAGTCCAACACATTTTCCCTTTCCCAAAAATCGTTCCATTTTTCCATTCCCCCGTGTAAAAATTCCCATTCTTCCATTGATACATCCCCTGCCCTTCCTGCAACCCACGACTCCATTCGCCATCATAACTATCACCATTAGCATATTCCTTAACACCATGTCCATGCTTTAAATTCATCACCCAAGAACCTCCATATGTATCTCCACTAGGCCCCGTATACGTACCTTCTCCATCCATGAATCCACTCTTGAAATTGCCTTCATATGACGCCCCAGAGGGCCAACTAAACGTACCTTTTCCCATAGTTTTGCCTCTAAACCATTGTCCTACGTACATACATCCATCTGTCCACCAATATTTTCCATGTCCATGTGGAAAATTATCAGCCCAATAGCCCGTGTAGTAATCACCATTGGGAAGAAATCTCTCTGCATGATACACTTCTCCGCTCGCATGCACTTCTTCTTGATCTTCATATTCTTCCTCAGCATTTCCTATTAAATTCGACCCCCCAAAAATCGTTGTGGCCCGTTTCTTGGCTGCAGCGTGTGTTATACGTACAGTGGCCTCCCACGCCTTCATGGCTTGACAAAATTCTCCCTGTTCTTCACAAAATTAATCACCTTTTCAGCCTTTTATAAGCATTACATTTCTGCACAGATTTCAACCTTTTTATCACTCAAGAAAAATTATGCAGATCATGAATGTCTAAATCTCAGACATTGATCAGCCATGCATAAAACCAGGCTATGGTTGGACAACAAAAGAAAAACATTACTGGTTTCTCTCTCCTCCCTATTGAAAGCAACTTAAGCCAATCAAAAGAACTTAAACCCAAAAACAAAGGGATAAAAACCACATTTTAGTGCATTCCTCAATTTCCAAGTTTTTTAGTGGGGTGGGATTATGGTAATGAGATAGGAATTCCACAAACGGTCCTATGATAATGGTGGACTTTGGACATATGTTAAGAATGTAATGGTCAACGTGAGAAAGGGAAAGTCTTACCTGTACTATGTTTAGACAGCAAGTATTACAGAAATTTCTGCAATGTAAGGGAGACTTTTTCTTCAACCGCATAACATTTTGAGGCCCTCCGACATTTGGCGAGATAACTGGATTTAGGGCTATCCATTTGCTATATTTATACATTCTGTCTTTGTATCTATATCCATGCACATTTTCATTTTAACCAGCCAATGGGTTTCATGAACCATTTCATTTATAGGGAACTCCAACATAATCTTAAAATACTGATTCCACATGAATTATTTTAATGATATATTTAAGTAATTGGAAAAAAATTATATATTTATTTATATATATCATTTGAATTAAATTTAATCAAATATAGAGAAGTTATAGAGAAGGGAGTGTAGAGTATATGTTTTATCGTGTTAAAAAGTTTTTTTTCCCTAAAAAGTAAGTTTAATTGGCATTATAAAATAAGGAACTTAAAAATGTAGTATTTATCTTACTTTTATATTGTCAGTTAAATTGTCAAGGGTTACTATGCTTTTTATTAATAATTCTTGAACATCTTTAAAGAGGGAGAAAATCGTCTTTCCCTTATTGGCAAGTGGCCAATTCATCCTTTCTCACAATAATGTCCATATAAGGATTATGTTATTTGTACAATAAAATTGTATATAAGAGATTAGGATTGGACAAAACTTTCAAATCGATCCGGATCCGAACAGAATCAAATCGAACCGAACTATTCTTCTTAAGTTAAATACTTGAATGTGTATCTGAATCGAGAACGGCAGATTGAGTTCGGTTCTTGGTTTTAGATCAAGAACCGAATTAAACCCGAATATCCCTAATTTTCTTAATCTTAAATAAGCCAAATTATTTTATTTTTTTCTAAATAAATTTGCTAACTAATTAATTTAGTCCAAACCCAAAATATGATTCTCTTATTTCTAATTTCCGGCCAAAGTCTAATTAATCAAATTGACCTAAATGTTACCCAAATATATTATTCCACCGTAATGCCCTTTTTGTCATTATGGAGAAATCGAATTGAAAGCTTCTCTTTATTATTGTGAGCTCGTTATCTTTATTTCTCTGTGATTTTAACAGTTAAATTTATTAAAAAAAACTCAACAAAGAGAGGCGTAAAAGATATTATGGGATTGGAGCAAGAGCTAAAATTGAACATATCATTAGTTGAATTAATGTAGCGTTGTAAATATAAAAAATTTTAATTATTGTACAGAACTCGAAAAGCAAATGTAACAAAATCAAACCCGACGGTTCCACCTACTAAATACCAAAAATTCAGGTTCGGGTTCAGGTTTGGGTTTGGGTCAATTCGGTTCTCCTTAGAATCGAACCGAACCAGATCATATCCGGCTCCATAAGGGATTATATAAAATGATGTGGATGGTAAATATTGGATGAAAAAATTTACTGCAAATAGTAAAGTGACATTTAACATTATGTAATCCCTTATTTATACGTTTATGTACATATAGCAACGTTCGTATAATGAACCTATGAAGACAAAGTGCAGTTCCAATTCAGACCTAGAAACACCTTCCAATCATGTCCAGTCTCTTTCTTATTTATCTATTACAGATAAACATTAAACGATTTTTTTGTTTTTTGTTTTCCTTGGGTTAGACGTGGATAGGAAAAACTTTTAAAAGAATAGAAGATAATATTCAAGAGAACACTTTACTTTTTTTAACACTCCAAAATTGACTTTTTAAAAATGAGTACAATCACTAGCCTTTTATAAGTTTCACAAAATATGAATTTCATCTAATACATGTACTAGTTATTAAATGCAAAATTAATCTCTAAAATAGTTCATATATTTCTTAAGTACATGAATTAACTAATGCATTAATATATTCATGAATAATCACAAAAGATATGAGTGCAGTCGACTAAATAAATGAAGTTTATATTTTCAATTCCCCTCCTTCAATTTAATTTATTTTAACTCCAAGCAAACTTTGAAAATGAATCATTCTGCAATTTGATCTTGGGACTTTATGAACTTCAATTTTGCACATTGTTTGTCAACACAATCTCAAATAAAATGATACTTCTTATCAATGTGCATGTTTTGATTATGAAAAAATGGATTATTGGCTAACAAACATTGCGACTTCTTGTCAACGAAAAATTTGGTAAAATCACTTGTTGCAAATTAATGTATTTTTCAACCAAATTGCTTGACAAACATTAGCTGCAACAACAATATACATCGCTTCACAATTTGAAAGTAATAACAATGGCTTACTTTTTCGACGATCGTGTAAAAATTTTATCTTTTATAAAGAACATATGTCCACTCATACCTGTTTTTATCATTATTATCACCAATCCAGTCACTATCACTATGACCAACAAGCTTCAAATTGTCTATATATGAATAAAATAAATCATATCAAATATTACATTTAATATATCGCAAAATTCTTTTCACAACCTTCAAATGTGTAGTTGTAGGAGACTCCATATATCTCCTAACAAGACACTCCAAACAAAATATCAAACCTTGTATATGTTAAGCTTCTAAAACTTCCAATAACACTCTTATAAATAGTTGAATAAACTTTCTCTCCTTCATCATATTTTGGCAATTTTATTCCACAATCAACGGGGTACAAATTGGCTTGCAATCGCCCATTTTGAACTTTCACGAATTTTCTTAACATAAGATTCTTGAGAGATAAGGATTCCATCTTTCTCATATTTTTACTCGATGCCAAGAAAATAAGCAATTAGCAGATATCCTACATCTCGAATTCTTGCACCATAATTCTGTTGAACTCATCAAATAATCTTAGTATGTTGGCTATAAAATTCGACAATTCAAGTAGAAGAAAATAATTTAGATATCACCATTAGTATTCATCTTCCGATAGAGAGCATGCTAATATAGAGATTTGATAAATCCGTTAGCTTGAAGAAATTTATCAAGTCCCGAATTCCACTACCCTGGAGCTTGCTTTGATTCAAACAGGGTTCAATTCAAATTCAAAGCCTTATCTTCGTGCCCTTTTAAAATATACATAGAAAGTTTTAGTATGTATATATCTCTTTTTAAAAATATATTTATAAATGTCGATTTAACATCCATTTAGTTAATCTTCCAACCACTTTTCGCTGACATGGGAACAAGAAGTCTTATTGTTTTGAAACGAGGTACGGTTGCAAATGCTTTGTCGACGCCATGTTTCTAGCTGTAGCCTTTAGCTATCAACCTTAACTTGTAGCGCCGATTTCACCATATGCATTCTTCATCTTGCAAGTTTATTTGACTCCAACTATCTTCTGACCATTAGGAAGTGTGACTAACTCCCAAGTATCATTCTTCTCAATAACTTCCATCCTTCATTCATGTTTTTCTTCGATTTATCATCTCGAATGACATCATTAAAACCAATAACTATGTGATCAACAAATAGACAGAACAAACTTAATTCCTCAAATGTTAAGATAACTATTTGGTGTCATCATAAATCTCCTGAAGACTTCTGAAATGATGCAACATTTCACTTGAAGAAAATGAAGATGAAGGTGTATCTTGACCATATCTTGGTGTTGTTAGTTGAAGCGGAATTACATCAAATTGCTTTTCGTTATTGTAACAAGGAAAGAAAACAATTTCTTGATAAAACTATATTAGGAGAATATACTAATTAGGAATCCCTATAATTAAGCAAATAATTTATTTACACTTTCTAACACTCCCCCTCGAGTTGGAGTATAGTTATTACTCATGCCCAACCTATTACAATTATAGTCAACCCGAATTTCATTTAGAGCTTTTGTGAAAATATCTCCTAGTTGTTCTCCAATTTTCACATATCTTGTAGAGATTAAGTTCTGCTGCATCTTTTCACGAATAAAATGACAATCAATCTCAATATGCTTAGTTCGTTCATGAAACGCGGGATTGGAAGCAATATGAAGAGCAGCTTAATTGTCATACCACAACTTTGTTGGTATTGAAGCCTTAAGACCGACTTCAGTTAAGAGCTGATATATCCACATTATCTCACACGGACTGTGTCATAGCTCTATATTCTGATTCTACACTAGATCGGGATCCAACATTTTGTTTCTAACTTTTCCATGAGATCAAATTTCCTCTAATAAAAAAACTGTAGCCAATAGTGGATCTTCAGTCAATCTTGGAACCTCCCCAATCTGCATCTGAGAAGCATTCAATGTGAGTATGTCTATGATTTCTATACAGTATCCCATGTCCAGGAGTTCCCTTTAAATAACATAGGATCTGTTCTAAAGCTTCCTTGTGGTGAACTGTTGGAGAAGACATGAATTGACTTAAAATACTAACAGAATACATAATATCAGGACGATTTACTGTAAGATAGTTCAATTTCCCAACCAGTCTTCTATATTCCTCAGGATCTTCAAATAAGTCACCATCTTTGATAAGGTGCAAATTAGGAATCATTGGAGCACTACTTGGCTTAGCTCCCAACTTTCTTATCTCAGTTAATAAGTCAAGCACATATTTTCTGTAGATAAGAAGATGCCTTTCTTACTTTTTGTCACCTCAATTCCCAAGAAATACTTCAACACCCCTAAATCTTTCGTGTGAAATTGGGTGTGAAGAAAGGACTTTAGAGATAAAATTCTCATAGTATCACTGTCAGTAATAACAATATCATCAACATACACAACGGGGAGAATAATTCCGAATTCAGATTGTTTGTAGAAGACTAAGTGGTCAGACTTGCTCTTTTGCATTCCAAATTTTTCCACTGCCTAACTAAAATTTCCAAACTAAGCATGTGAGCTCTGTTTCAAACCTTATAAGAACTTTCGGAGATGACACACTTTCCCATGCTTCTCTTAAGCGACAAACCCTGGTGGTTACTCCATATAAACTTTCTCCTAGAGATCACCGTGTAAGAAATCATTTTTGATGTCTAATTGATGTAAAGGCCAATTATTAGTATTGCCATAGAAATGAATAAGCGAACAGATGTTAATTTAGCTACAGGAAAGAAAGTGTCAGAATAATCCACACCATAAGTCTGAGCATAGCCTTTAGCCACAAGACAAGCTTTAAGCCTAGCTATTGATCTATCAGAATTGACTTTGATGGCAAACACCCACTTACATCCAATAGCCTTTTTTTCCTTCAGGTAAGTTCACTAAATCCCAAGTACCATTAGTATCTAAAGCATTCATCTCTTCTATCATAGCATCATGCCAACTAGGATGGGATGAGGCCTCATGAACAGTTTTTGAAAGAGTCATAGAGTCAAGAAAGGCAACAAAAGAACAAGAAAAAGAAGGCAAGTGATCATAAGAAACAAAAGAGGAAATAGAATAAGTGCACTCACGTTTACCTTTGCGAAGAGCAATAGGTAGATCAAGATCACTAGACACTGAATCCGATACTGAAGAAGAGACATGTGCCGAACATGCATCAAGAGGGTCACATCATCTAGAATAGACCTGGTGAATAGGTGGTGGTGGTGGTGGTGGTGTGGGATCAACGGGTATAGAAGTAATATTATTTGACTGATAAGTGATATGATAAACCAACAAATCATCATCCTCCCCCTTATTGAAAGAAGTATATAAAGTGGGAAAGAAAGGAATATGTTCCAGAAAGGTAATATCAGCTAACACAAGATACTTGTTAAGACTCTAACAGTAGCATCGATACCCTTTTTGTCGGCGAGGGTAACCCAGAAAAACACATTTTAAGGATTTGGAACCTAATTTAGTTACCTAGGACGAACACCGTGAGCATAACAAGTACTACCAAATATTCTAGGTTCAATAGAATACAAGGGTTTAGTAGGAAAAATGACACTATAAAGAATCTCACCATGAAGAACAGATGAAGGCATCCGATTAATAAAAAAAAGGATGTGGAGACCGCATCAGCCTAAAATTGTTTAGGAACATGCATTTGGAATAGGAGTGTCCTTACCTTCTTAAGAAGATGTCTATTTTTTCGTTCAGCCATACCATTCTGAGAGGGTGTGTCAACACACAAGGAATGGTGAAGAATACCATTCTGAAGCATGTAAATCTAAAAAGAATCGGAAAAATATTATTTTGCATTATCACTTCTCAATGTATGCACAAAAACATTAAACTGTGTTTTAATTTCAGTACAAAAAGCACTAAAATGAGAAAATAATTCAGAACGATTCTTCATTAAATAAAGCCAAGGCACACGCGATAGGTTTGGGCACCTGGGTATCCAAAATATAGAGACCGCTTGTTTCGAGTCCTTTACCAATAATCTTCTTCGTCATAGGATACTGAAAAAGATAATAATCAGAAAAAAATGAAATACAACAGTTCAGTGTCCGAGTAAATTTGCTCACATACATTAAATTGAAAGAAAATTGTTGTAGACTTAAGATAGAAGATAAAGAAATTAATGAAGTTGGATTAATCGTGCCAGAACTAAGAATAGAAGAAGTAGAACCATCAGCTAAAGTAACATTGGAAGGAGATGTATGTGACTGAAAAGTAGAAAATGGACTAGGATTACATGTCATATGATCTGTGGCACCAGAATCAATGACCAATTTGGAGGATGAGGAAAGAAGGCACGCATTTGGTTTACCTGAATCGGCAATGGCAGTGA
>CAIGRP010090002.1:0-13062 GCA_903798385.1 Fraxinus cuspidata
AACCCGCCCCGCCCCGACTAAGGTGGGGCGGGGCAATGGGCTGAAGTCGTGGGGCGGGGCGGGGGTGCCCCGCCCCGTTGCCATCTCTAATATCAAGTCTTTTTCTTATACAGTGATTGAGGTCCATCATCCATGCCAAACTCCGCGTTGTATAGGAGGATTTGTATTTGGAAAAGGTGAAGTACTCTCAGGATGATAATAGAATTCTCCCGACAAATATATCTCAAAAATTCATATGGTTGTTGTAACAATATAATTTGACTAGTGTTTCGCCACAAAAGATCAGGTCTACGAGGTTTTTCAGAAGTTATATTGTGAAGTAAATAGGCTAACATGATAGGCAGTGGATACTAGATATGAATAACTGAACAACTAATTTTCTCGGTTCTCTTACTTATACCTCGACCCAATCTTCCAAGGATAGAGCCAAAGACAGAGTCTATGGCATGCATGGACCTTGGTTAAATACATCTCAGTGTGATATTCTTTAATAGATATAATGTATTTTCTTGAAAATGACAAAACAGAAAAAAATTGCAGAAGAGGATTCTCATATGCCTCCAACGAAGAAGAATATCGAAGATGGTTTTAAATGGCTAACAAGAGAACTGCAATTTGGTGACTCCTTGGTTTTCTACTATTCAGGGCATGGCTTAAGACAACCTGATTTTAACAATGATGAGAAAGATGGATTTGATGAAACAATATGCCCCGTTGATTTTAAAACTGAAGGAATGATTGTTGACAATTATATAAATGAAGCCATTGTTAGACCACTCATGCTAGGTGTGACACTCCATGCGATCATCGACTCTTGTCACAGTGGAACCATGCTTGACTTGCCACTAGTCTATAACAAAACCATGTATGTGATTTTTCTATTTATGTTTCTTCGAGCTTTGATTTAATTCTTGTAATATATTATTTTGGTTCATAGAAGATGTTGAGTTATATAATAACAAACTAAATTTTGTTCTCAACAAATGTAAGGTTGGCTGCAAGAATCTTTTTTTGCCATTTTGTTTGGTTCAATGTTAGATCTACTGAGCAACTACAGGCTATGTTAGTTTTGATGTGCCCTCCTCCTAACCTGTTAAATTGAGATTGCATTATTCTTATGAACAAGAGCTCGTTTTAGTGTTTGCAAAACATGTCTCAAGTACTTGAGTCGTAGTTCGTAGTTCCCTTAATTTATCCTCGATTTCTCATTTCTTATCTTATTCATTTTAGCAGACTCACATCCATCATCATCCTCATTTGGTTCATTGCTCTTATGTACCTTTTGTCATTTATCAGCCCAACACTCACACTATCATAGAGAATGATCAGAATCATAATTCTCTTTTTTAGGCTCATTTCACGTGCAACTAGTTGGTATACTGCTGATTTCACAGCCACACTGCTGCTTATCTTTCTTTAAGTCTAGTATGGTGGACAGTGCCAATGGTATGACCTTCTTCAATGTAAATGTGATGCAGTAAGTTAGTGAATAAAAATTCTTCCAAGGGTCACCTTCAAGTTTTTAGACAAATCTTTTATGCACATGAGTTCACCAGGATGAGAAGAAAAGGTCAGAGATTTCGGGCCTAAAATTAAATTCACTTTTTTACTTTCTTAGCATGCTCAGATTTGTAAAATTTTACTGCATTGTCTTGATATGATCTCAATGTTTTTCATTTGGGTTTTTCATCAGGGGGAAATGGGATGACAACAGACCTCCATCAGGAGCTTATAAAGGTACAAATGGTGGAAAGGCATTCTGTTTCAGTGCTTGTGAAGATGATCAACAGGCTGCAGACACCTCCGTTAGTACTTTTCCTCTCATTTTCTTCTTCCTCGTGATCATCATATGGGTACACCTGCAATTTCTAACGGCTTAAACTTTTAGATGTAGTGGTTCAACATGACATTATTACAGGCAAACATATTGGGATCAAGTCTAACCACAACCCATTTATGAAATATCAAGCCTTTGATGTGAAAATGAATGTGGCCTGCACGAGGAGATGCATGTTGAATCCCATCACTAACAGCCTAAGCTTTTAGATTGATCGGTATAATAGCAATTTGAATGACTTTTCTTGCAGGCTCTCTCTCCAGATAAAGTTATGACTGGTGCCATGACATACACATTTATATCAGCAATAACAAAAGCAATTGCAAACAATCAAAAAATTACTTATTGTGGAATACTCGATGCTATGCACAGGACCCTTGATAATGACAACAAAAGCATCCCTGCTAAAATTTCTCGATTCTTTCACCGCAGGATCATTCAGGCATGTCCGTCCTTCAGTTGAATGTCTTCTCTAACAAATCACTTAGCATACTGTGTATATATTACACGTAAACATGAAATAGTAGGCGATAAAATAGCTTTCAGACTCGGAAATAAAGTTTGAATACGAAATACAGCAAATGATTGTACCGGTACCTAGTTATATGATCAAATCCCATGTGGATCCGAAGCTTCAGAAATTGTTACAAGATTTCGATGAATCAAGTTCTTAGACAACAGAGATTCTTGTTTCCCAAATCAACATCACAGATTTCAATTCACCACAGTTTCTCATAAAAAGAAAAATATATTGTTCTTGTGATCATTCTTGTCTTAATTTACTTAAAAAGTCGCGGGATTTATATTTATTCGTATAATTTCTGAAGAAAATCTCTTCGTATTTTGTCATGGTTGTTACTTTATGTGCAGGAACCATTGTTATCATCATCCGAGGAGTTCGACATCAACACAGAGTTCAAGCTCTGATAATGCAGAGTGGCATACGTATTCATCTCAAATAGTTTACTGCACACAATCAGAAATCATCTGATCTTGCTCTCAACTTTCATCAGCTATTGTTATGTAATAAAAACTGTATTTTCATGTCAATGACATGTCTAAAGAAATAAAAGTTTACTGGAATTGAAAAATGAGAATAAAACCGAGAACAAAAGATTTGTTGCAACTGTAATGTAACCTATTTGACTAAATACGTCAAGATTGACGCGAAGTGTTGAGAATCCAAATAGGAAACTACTCATTCCTTAATATACAAGTAATAGAGCATCTTCAATGCATTTAATATATTGTCATCAGGACGGCGAGCAAGTTAATGACTTACTATTTATGTGGAATTGATGTCTACAACTCAATATTTATGTTGATGGAATCTATTATTTTTTAACAAAATAATAAAAAGAAAACTATATATAACGAGCTATTATTTTAAGAAAATGGATGATTGCGCAATGCCAAAAGGTCAAGAAAACTAGTGACTGACAATGGAACTCGTAGTTGCATTTTATGCGCTTATTCGGATTTCTGTTCTTATTTATTTATATGTAATTTAAGCAAATATTTACTTAATTGTATAGACTATGTTAATAGTAGAAAAATCTCAACTTAGATACAATTTATGTGAAAAAAAAAAGCTATTTGGAGCATAATTTGAGTTGATTTGAAGCAAATGAAGATTAATCTGATTGCAAGATATCAATTTGATGTATTAATGGAACATTCGATAAAAATCATAAGTTTTGGGAGTTAAATGCAACAATTGAAAAGCTTGAAGACTAAATTACAAACTTTCGAAACATGCATCGGGGACAACTATAATGATTTTAGAATGAAGAAAACTTAATTACAAATATTAGAAGATGAATGACTAAAATCACAAGAGAAAAGGAGTTCAATTGGGGAACTGATTTGTTTCTTTTTTCTTTTTTTTTTTCCTCAAACTCTTTGAGGAAATCAATTTGAACAAGAATTTTGCAAAAATCTTGTTCTATAAATATACCTTAGTCCAACAATTAAAGGAGACTTGTAGGATTTCATTAGGCACATGTATTCAAGCCGAGGCTTGTAGATTTTATTATCCACATTATACAAGCCCAAAAGGAAAAAAAAAATCAATCAAGAAGCTAGATTTAAAGATTTTACAAGAAGAATGTGGTATCTTGGTCCAAGATCTCCAAATGTTTTTCCTTTTTCCTTAAAACTTGGTGATGTACTTTAATTCATTATTGTTTTATTCTTCTCACGTAATGTGTAATTAAGTAATTAGTTAGGATGAATGATTGTAACCTAATTTTGAAACTTAAAGTTAAGTTAAAAGTTTTAAGTCTCCAATTGATTTTGTGAACTGTTTTTACTTCTAATCTTAATGCTTGGATAAATTGATTACCAATCTATTGATTTTGACTTATTTGTTTAGGCTACGTAGTAAAAGTCGGAAACTAGTATAAAAGAGTAGATATACATTTTTTAATTAATGCGATCGTTACATAAATTCTTAGAGATTTAATATGTTTAACTAAAGTGTACTTGAATTTACATATAGATATGAAATTAACCTAATAAAATACAATCAATTTGAACTCGAGTGAGGTAAGTTGAATAAGTCAGACAAAATCGACCAGGTAAATATAATCGATTGTTATAAAAATTGGTGATTTGAGTTTTAATAGCATAATAGACTAATTAATTTTTCGTTCTTAATCGCTTAGAATAAAAAGCAATTTCAAATTCTAATAAAATGAGAACTCAATTCTACCTTTTAATTTCTCCCTTAAATGATAATTGAAAATGAAATATTTTATTACTGTTTATTTTATATATATATATTTTTTATATTGAGCTCTTTTATTTTTGTAAACTAAAGAAATAATTAAACTTTATATTTATCGGCTTGAAACCCATTAAAATTTAAGAGGCCAGGCCATAATTTCAAATGGGTTCAGTAAACATCTTTATATGCTTGGAACCGTTAAAGTCATTTCACGTAATAAAATTCTTACAAATCCAATGGTGATAATATTTAGATGAAATCTATTAAACTTTGAATTTAAGACACCTAAATTTTAATAAAATCAATTTAAAATCTGAATTAAGAATACAATCCTTGTTCTTTGTGTGTTAATTATTTAAATATTTTATTTGTATTTAACACTTATAAATAATAAGCCTCAGTTTTGACGAAATTATAAATGATTTATAAAGTGAGATAGTAAAAAAAATAATAGTGAATTCTACGAAACATATAGATAATAATAATGACGCAAGGGAGTGCCCATGGGCGCGTCGGGGATGGGACAGAGAAAGGAGCAGGGACAAGGAATGGAGTAGTTGGCTTGAACATGTCCTTGTGTGGATAATAATGATGACGCAAGGGGGTACCCCATGGGGATGTCGGGGATGGGACGGAGAAAGGGGCAAGGACAAGGAATGGAGTCCTCGACTTGAACCTATCCTTTGGCCATTCCTATGTGGGGATTCAATCTCGTAGACAAATAAGTTGGGGATTCAAAACCTCACTTTTGAAGGTTGAGAGTGATTTTCACACTTAATGAAAGGTTAAAAAACTCGATCCTAAAAAAATTTTTGACACGAGACACATCACCTCTTGCTAGCAAATGAAAGATACTATACAAGTTTATAATTCCGAGCTGCAAGGATATCGTGCGGGCACAGACATGGCAAGCTATCCAGACTACTTAAAACCAAAATTATGACAGCAAATCAAAACTATGCCCCACGTTCAATGGCTTCTGTAGACAGCTTGAAGCACTCAAAATGAATGAGCAGTTCTCCAATTAAATCGTTGAAATTCTTCCTATTTTTAATATTACAAGGAATTATGGTAAAAAAAACAATTGGTCTTTCAACAAAATTACAGAGAAATAATGGTAAAAATCTACAAGCAGAAGAAATCGAGCTATGATAAACCACACAACCGTAGTAACAATATTAAAAAGGATGGCGAAAAGCTTTGATAGCCTGTTTTAAATAAACTCGGTACCTCATATGACGAATTCTTCAACCATCTGTAGATTAGTGCATCTCATGCAACATAATATGCACAGATTGAGCACAAGGACCAAAGTGACTTTTTACCCCTTAAATCGGATGACAACGACTGATATATCGTCTTTACTTTCTCGATTTAGAGCTTCCATTGATAGTTGCTTGGCTGCCTTCTGTGGGTCTTTGATCATCCTTACAAGATCGACTGCCTCTTGATTGGACATTACCTGGAGGATGATGGAATGGGGAAAAAGAAAAGTTGAGTTGTGAACTATAAAAAAAAGAAGTCAAAAGGAAATGGAAAGACACGTGGAGACGAGGTTGTCACCTTCCATAAACCATCGCTAGCAAGAATCAGGAGATCGGTATCCACATCAATATCAGCATTGGTAATATCAGGATCAGACCGCAAGTGAGATTTAAGGTTCTTGTCTCCAAAAGCACGAGAAACAGCCAATTGTCCGTCTACTCGTGCAACGTCTCCTGGTATAGAAATGCATTAGAAGAGGTTTAATGAATTGAATACAGAAAACCATTAAAACTTTGTTATACTTCTGTAAAGAGATATGCTCTATATCAAAGTAACGACATTGATTTTCAAGAATTATAGAAAATTTTTAGAATTGAAATATAATACAATGCGATAATCTTAAGTCGAAATTTGCATTCAAATAATCCTACAATATTGAGTAGTCACAACATGTACAAAACACCTGATGTAATTTTGAAACACCTCGTAATAAACAGTCATAGAATGTATGTTACTGAATTTCTGTGTTCATTTTATATTTGCACCAGATAAGCTGAAGACAATTTGTTTTGAATAGACAGCTCTTGTGCAATTGCTCGTGCGTACTCTCTGTCCATTAGTGATGTAGCAATAACTATCTTGATCTACTATTAACTATGCATACATTTCCTAAGTATAGAGTGAAATGCAGTTTAAATGCTCGCCACCACATAAATGCATTAATGGTATATTACTAAGGACGTGTAACATAAATTTCCCAAATAACGATCAGTCCTTATAATTGCCACTATGATTCAACTATTGTCATACTCTCCTAACAAGACCTATAACTGCCAACTCGAGCTCAAGTTGACAGTTACAATTGAGATAGGTATTTCTAATCTTGCATGTGAAATTTAAACAGAACACTTCTGCACGAATGTCTTTTATTGTACTTCGAGCTCAGATCATAATATAAGCTATTGGAGTTTAACACCAAGAATAAAGAGGCGTATCTACATGCCTCAAATAAAATTATATGTAGAATGCGTTGTCATCTGACGACTGATCTAAAAGTAAAAACAAGATGCATGGGTTGCACTTACACCTAATTAATCAGTCTGCTTCTGATACATACATAAGGGTTGAGGATGGTGGTCACAACTTTTGAAGGTTAGGGAGGGACTTTTGTTACACAATTAAAAGGTTAGGGAACCCCGCTGAAATTTTGGCTTATTTCACTTTTTATTTATTTTAACTAGAAATAAGGGCATAATAGTCTTCTAAGCAAAAAATTAACTTCTTAACAACAGAATGACAGAATCCTAGTAAGGACCAAAGATGCTGCAAAAATGATCTGACGGGGATAACACATTGATGCTGCCAAAAAAATAGGATGGGGATGAAGTAGCAACAAGGTCCATCAGTTGGGAGCTAATAGTACAATTTTCCCAAAGCATTTCATTGGAGTCGTGAGGCTTAGCGATAATCAAAAATATATAGTCTTGCATCAAAAATTCAAGGATAATTACCAGATGCACCTGATAGACAGAGGCTAGTTATAACAAGTACAATACTGCTTCTTAAAATTAAACTTACAGAATTTAAAAAATACCTGGCATGTTTGAGACAAATCCACCTCGGGTTTCGATGCTTCCTCGCTCTGTGTTTGGCTCATGATCAATGGTCAACTGTATAGCCTGCCCCTTCCTGGAAAGGACTGCTCGTGAATCTCCAACATTAGCTACCCACAGATGTCGACAATTTATGACAATTGCCGTAACAGCTGTGGATCCACCTCGTCCCAAGTCAGGATTGTGCGACAGAATTGCCTCATCGGTTCTCTCATAGGCTTTAGCAATAGACCTATTTGGATCTGTCCAAAAGTCCTCCTGCATAACACCGGTCGGAGGACAAACCCATCAATGCCTAATACATGACACAGCACTATCTTTAAGTTGATAAAGTAGTTACCGAGTTCATGTCATATATATAGTAGGCCAAACAACTTAGGAGAGAGAGTGCACCAAAATAACAAGACCAAATTGCTGTATGTGAAAAGTATGCAATAGACGAAACTCATATTTTAGCACAACAGAGTTGACCATCCATACAGACGGAAAGCATATGATAGATATGTGTTTAAAAAATTTAATGATTAATCCCCAATGAGAGCATGTCGGGCTAAGCTTTTATATAAGAACATTTTTGCTCCGAAACATGTTAGGATAACTTGTATTGATCTAAAACTAATAACCTTGATCCTTATAAATTGTGCGAGTAGATTCTGATAGTGACGCCTCTGATGGCAGTAAATAGTGAGAATTAAGAAGATGGTGCTCTCGGCAATGCTTTGGTGGTGATAAGTGACACATACAAGAAGAAAAAAACAAGGTTTCCTGAGAAAAGACAAAGATTTTACTCCGGTTATTATCAAATCAACTCAATGCAAGATGACACTAAGCCCCTGTTTGACATCCATTTTAATGAGTTTTTTGGGGAAGATGAGTTTTGGAATAGTGATTATTTGGAGAATGTGTGGTTAAAATGAGAGAGTGTTGGAATTACGTGTAAAATATTTTATTATGTGAATGTGTAATTGAAAATGAGTTTGAGAAAAAAGAGTTAATTTAATGGATGTCAGACAGGGGCTAAATGATATAGGACGAGTCTGACCCTTCAAAAATGGATATGACCCTCCAGCAGCATGATGTGGATCCTGTGCACAAGGCTAAAACTAATATTTACTAAAAATTAATTATTCTAAAGTTCCAGTTGTGATATATAATTATTCTTAAGTTCCACTCCTATCAGTTTTTTATGGTCAAATTTGTGTATAAAATTTTCAGATATTCTTAAACTCTCTCAACCCCCACGACAAATTTCCACTTTCCTTTCGGGGATATCCCAATTAAAATGTCACCTATCCTTTTAATGGTAAAAAAAATCCTCTGTACCAAAAACCATGATTCAAGCAACATTCTTGAATATTCATTTAAATAACCAAAAAGAACTAAAGAGAAACTTTGAAAAGCTCATACAGTCAAAGTTAGGAAATTATACCTTCTATACATTAGTTATTTAAAATCGTGCTCGTGTCAATTTATAATACACATCATACTAAGCAGTCAATCTCATGGTATTTCATTTAAAGAAACAGACCTCCTTTAAGATATTGGGAAACAGATGCTTTTGTAAGTAAGCTGGCACAGTATCTCCCAAATGCCCATCATAAATAGCAAATAGTCCTAGCTCGCGACCATGAAATTGTACAAACTTAGCAACATGAAAATCCTCCATAGGATGATTTGCTTTTCCTTTTACTAAACTGAATCCATACTTTACAGGCCCCTGATGGCTTCTTCCCTTGCCAGAACCACTTGAAGAACGTCCTCCCGCGAACTAAAGAAAAAGAGGAACCAAAATTTTTAAAATCGTGTGAAAACATAACAAGATGCATTCCACGTGTGAAACTAAAGTGGTTATAGAGAAGTGTATTTTGGTGATAACACTAAGACTTGCAGCAACCAGTTATCGAAAGCATTAAACCAATATGTAATGCAACCTTTTTTCTGTAAAATTATAATTCCACGGTTCTAGCATCGAAAAGATCATAAACTCTCAATAATTTGACGAACCCGAGGAAATGAAATAATTTCCCGTCCAAAGATATGCCAATTTGCAGAAAAATAACTCAACCATACTTCACAATACATCAAAAATACTAACGAAAAAGGGGAGAAATCCCCATTTTGATTAACCCCAAATGAATTAAACCAGAATATATACAAATTACAAGTATCATCTCAAAATTCTTGGGATCATCAGCCTGCTTATGAACGAATTAAGACAAACAAATATGATACACAACGCAGAAAAATAATGAAAACCCAAATAAATAACAGCGAGAAAATCCACACCTGGAAACAGCATAAATTATCCATATAATTCAGATGTTCCACCTCTCCAAATCAACAACTACTATAAACTCCCAAAATTGAAAATCCAAATCCAAAACCTGTAAAATCAAAGAAAATGAATCTTGGTCATCATAAACCACAAACCCACCAAGAAAAACACAGTAAAAATTTAATTCATCAAAGAACCAAGATTTTTTCAACAAAAAACGGAACTTGGGTATCCAGAATTTCCACTCACCGATCCACCACTCTTCAGATCAAGAATTGACTATCTTGCCGACTTAATTTCTATACAAACTAGTGAGGTCCATACAAACAAAAATGAAAGATCAAAAAAAGGAAAATATAAAACCGAGAATGGTAGCGCGAATTGCTGCCAAAAGGCCAATCTTCCCCTTGTTGACTTTGTTTCTTTAATATAGTAATGTGTGTAATAATGTTACGGGTCTGAAGCACTGTTTGTTTGATTTCGTTTATTACAGCTGTGTTTCTTGTTTTAAGGTGTCAGGTTCCTTACAAGTCGAGAAAAAGAAGGCTTCATACTGGTCAAATGTACTACTTTTGGGGATAGGTGGGGTTGATTTTTGGGTCAGCCATCAATCCCGAAGAAAGGGCCTTTGATTTTCCTTCTTTCCATTTCTCTCTCTTTTTTCCCAAGGTAAGAATTTTGCAAAAGGGCTAAAGGGAGCGGGAGCAAGAAGTATGAGTAGTTAATTTTTTAATTGTTAAACTAAGTCAATAATTTAAACGACTCAAATTTGCTTTTATATTTTTACGTGAGCAGATTTCGTGCATTAACTTTGCCAAGATTCGAAGTTCACTTTTTTTTAGTTCGATATTGTTTTTTCATTGGGAAGGGAAAAAACAAAGAAATAAATAGTCGGGTCCTCTATTATCAGGTCATCAACTTTCTTGATATTTTACCATTGTGCAAGCGTCAATTCTTCTGAGCAATTGATATATCAAAAGTCTTACGCATCCTTATTTTCCCTCGAAAAGAAAATCATTGGAGTGTTTGAGCCCTGTTAATTTTTAAAAATGTATTTTGGAATAATAAATTAATAGAGAATATATAGTTAAAAAGGAGTAAAAAGTTTTTTTATTTGCGTATAATATTATTTTAATGAAAATGTGTGATTGAAAATAAAATAGAGAAAAATGTATTTTAGGAAAAATGAGAATCAAACCGAGTCCATATATAGTCCATGTTTGTTTTGATTAAAAAAAAAATTAATTTTTGCTAGCAGTATACTTAGGGTGTGTTTGACCCACATTATTTTGGAAGAATGTATTTTGAAATAGTAGATTGATGGAGAATGTGTGGCTGAAAAAGAAGGAAAAGTTATTGATGTGTTGAAAAATATTAATGAAAATTTTAATGGATACCAAACATGGCTTAAAGTATTTGTTTGTATTATTAAAAAATCTGATTAAAATCTAAGTTAAAGTTAGCCCTTGTTTGATTCTCAATTTTTTCAAAATACGTTTTCCTCTCTCATTTTCAATCACATATTCTTCAATAAAATAACATTACACGCAAATTCAAAAATTTTCTTTATTTTTTAACCTTACATTCTCCATCAATCAACTACTACACCAAAAATGGGGCTCAAACATGCTCTTAACAATAAATTTTAACTATATATATTTCACATGATTTACAACTTTTCAACTATACATTCCATTAATTTTTATCAAAATCTACTAAAATCTGAATTTAACCCGTCAAACAAGAGAAAATTTATAATTGAATGGGTGAATATCTTCAAAAAAACCAATACGTTTATCCATGAAAGTCAGTTAAACGTTCATTATTACTGATTTTTAATCGCTCTCTTATTTGGATTCTAAAATACTATTGTCACCCTGCCTAAATGATGAAATTGCGACTATAGAAAGTTTCCAAGATTCTTTGATTAGTGATTTTTCAAATAAATTTTCCAAAAATCCCAAATGATTTTCTGCTTCTTCGTCAAAATAAGCAAGTCGTCAACTGAACGTTGGTTATAATTAATCCATTAATAGACATGGAAAATTATTTTTAATTTGATAATATAGGATGACTGTTAAGTAGGTAAAATAATTTGAATTAAGTCGATAATGCCTCATTAAACTTGTAACTTGCCAACTTTGCTTTTAGAGAATTAAAGAATTCAAGCTTGAATATTAATTATTTGGATGATTAGAAAGTGTAAGTTTTAAATTAGCCGATTCATTTAGATTCAGCGTGCGGAATTACACGTAAAAATAACAAGCCACTTTTTAATTGTTTCTAAATGATTAGATCAAACAAGTCAATTTATCCAAAATTTGAATACTGCAATAAATAATTAAAGTAGTAAAAAACACCAAAGATGATCACGAAAAAATCTCAACAGGGTAAAAACTTCGGGGACTTTCCTAGTCAGTAATCCACTATAAATTGAAACAAACTTATAGTACGATCCCGTCTACCCTGTAGAATTTTTTATATCAATTCTTGCAGTCTCCTTTGATCCTAATGGAGGTGCGCTCTTTCAAAACAAATCTCGACTCCTAGTTTATACCTTAATCCTTCTAGACTGCGTGCTCCTGACGCCGATCCCGACTCCTGGTAGCTCGCCTTAGTCCTTCTGAATTTGTGCTTTCGCAACAGCTCCCGATCCTTGGTAATGTTTTATCTCCGGTAGATTAGTTGATTTGGTGTTTAATCAAAAGATCTTGTGTGTTTTGATTTGTGGTTTAATATGAAACAACATTGCTTGATCAATAAAATATATTTTGGAAGAATTTATGATAATCAATAAATATTTTGGATCATTAAAGAATGATCTCTCTAATCAAAATATTGTTCAACCACATTTTTGGACGTCTCATAAGTTTGGGATATATATTAGGGGAAATGTTTGAGATGAAAATGAATTGAAAAACCAAGGCCCTATTCTCTTTACCATTTTCAAATCGTTTTCTGTTTTCGATTTTCCAAAACAGTGAAAACGCGTTTTCTTTCCCATTTTCGAAAACGCGTTTTTGAAAACAAGTTAAAAATTTGTAAAGAAAACACAAAACGACAAATTTGTCATTTTGAGTGTTTTCAGTTATAATCAAGTCAAAATTTTCAAAACTCGTTTTGG
>CAIGRP010090017.1:0-12118 GCA_903798385.1 Fraxinus cuspidata
GTCCTGCCTGCATCAAATGATTTGAGAACGAGGGTCAAATCAATGAAGTTCCTGTGTTTAATCAATTCGCAGGTACTTCACTTAAAACCCACACACATATATTTTTTTCTTTTCTTGAATTATTCTTATTCTAATTTTTGAAAGGAAAAGAAAAGAGAAACGTGTGGATGATTGAGTGAATAAAGAAGGGGACCTTTTTCACAGCCTTTTTAGCTTCATCTCGACCTTCACTTCTTTCTTTCCTTATCTACTGATAGATATCAGTTGCAGAGTTCTTGAGTTTGAGTCTGACATAATTCTCTCTCTCTCTCTCTCTCTCTACACATATATGTATGTATAGATTTCTCGTGAGATAGTATCCCTGTTGCTTTGGCCACTGAAGCTTGATGATGGTGTTTATGGTGTCACTGTAACTAAAATTCTTCCTCCTTTGCAGATGGTGACGATGGAGCACGTGATTTTCATAAAACAAGGTATGAATAATATTAACCTAACCATTCCCTTTCCTCCCCATTCAAATCTCTCTTTCCTTACCAATAAATTCAGATATCTGCTGTTAGGTTTCTTTCTTTTCATTCCACTTCCACTCTACAGAAAAATACATTGTCAACAAATATATTGAAGAATCAAGATTGTGGGTTATTGTCAATTCTTTATTATCTAATCATGAAAATGTCAGATTTAATTATTTTATTGTTTTTTGAATTTTACAGGGATCATTTGATCACAAGATTATTACAGTTTCAGTCAATTCTCTACAGTTCTTTTATTAAATGATTTGACCCACAAAAACCTGCAACTCTCATAAATCCTTAACAGGTATAGTTTGTATTTACATATTGACCTTAGGTTAGTGTGTGTGAAAAGTGTGTGTCGAATTATAGATGGCTGCGTACTTCCATGGAAATTCAGAAATCCAAGGAGGTGGTGATGGGTTACAAACCCTGATTCTGATGAATCCTGGCTACGTTGGATACTCTGACACCCAGCCGCCACCGCAGCCGGGTGGCAACAACTTCGTGTTTCTCAATTCCAACAACTCAGGGAATTCCCTAAACTTACCCCATGCGCCACCCTCTCAATCTCAACACTTTGTTGGCATACCCCTCCAAGCCACCACTTCCACCACCGCCGCCTCATTCCAAAACACTCACCCTCCATCTGTCCATTCCCAGCAGGATCTCTCAGCCCTCCACAGCTTCCTCCCTCGAGTTCAGTACAATCTGTACAACCCGTCTATGGAACTCACAGAGGCGCGTGATGTTACACGCGCTCAACAAGGACTCTCTTTAACCCTCTCTTCCCAGCATCCTCCTCGGTTCGGGTCTTTTAGGCCCGAAGGCGATTCTCCATCCCAACCCCTTGTGAACACCAAGTCATCGGTTCGTGGGGACGACATTAGGGTTTCTGGGGAATCACCTTCCTCGGTTTCTGGGGTTTCCAACGGCGTAAGTGGTATGCAAAGTATGCTTTTGAGTTCTAAGTATTTGAAGGCAGCACAGGAACTTCTAGAAGAAGTTGTCAATGTCGGTAGGGAAGTAAAGAGTGCTACAGAATCAGGGAAGTCGACCTTCGGACAAGCCAAGAGTACAGTCGGAGAATCCTCAGCCGCTGCAAATAGCATCGCAGAAACCAGTGGAAAACGCAGTGCTGAACTCACTACAGCAGAACAACTAGAAATTCAGATGAAGAAAGCAAAGCTTGTCAACATGCTCGATGAGGTAAGAATCTTTTCTCTCCCTGCGCATAGAGGTATATTTGACGACATTACTGACACAAATATAATTATTTTATACTTTCCTATAATTAATATAGCAATAAACAGGACATATAGTGGAGAAAATTAATTTGCCCGAGTTTATTAGGACAATGATTAATTAGTCTGTTTGTTTTTTTAAGGTGGAGCAGAGGTACAGACAGTACCACCACCAGATGCGGGTGGTCATATCTATGTTCGAGCAAGCAGCAGGAATCGGTTCTGCGAAAACGTACACTGCTCTGGCTTTACAAACAATCTCAAAGCAATTCCGGTGCTTAAAAGATTCTATATTAAACCAAATTCGTTCTGCAAGCAACGCCCTAGGTGAAGAAGAGAATTTGGGAGGAAAAGTTGAGGGTTCAAGACTCAAATATGTCGATAATCAGATTCGACAACAAAAAGCTTTACAGCAATTGGGAATGATCCAGCACAGTGCTTGGAGACCCCAGAGAGGATTGCCTGAGCGTTCTGTTTCAGTTCTTCGTGCCTGGCTCTTTGAACACTTCCTGCACCCGTAACTTTTTTTAGAATTTCATACAGAATCTATCTGTGATATTAGAAATTTGAAAGTTTTTTCTTGTTTTTTAATGATATATTTTTCTTGCAATTGGTGTTCAGTTATCCCAAGGATTCAGATAAGCTCATACTTGCTAAACAGACAGGGCTTACTAGGAGTCAGGTACCTGATAACTCTTATACTTTTGTGGGCTTCTTGATTGTGATCTTAAGACATGACCGTGCTGAACAACTTTTTCTTCTTTAATATTGTTAAGTACCTTAGAGTTCAACTTAATTAACAAACCATTATTGTTCAGGTATCTAATTGGTTTATCAATGCTCGAGTTCGACTCTGGAAACCGATGGTCGAGGAGATGTACACAGAAGAGATGAAGGAACATGAAAAAAATGGGTCAGATGAGAAGACTGGCAAAGGTAGAAAGAACGAAGAATCAATATCAAAATCTACAGCTGCTCCACAAGAGAATAGCCCTGGAACCGAAAAACAGAACAAGAATTTTATTGCAAAACAGGACAGCCCCAATAACCAGAATATCATAACTCCATCAATGACAATTTCAACTAGTTCCGCATCTCCAACTGATGCAAGTTTCAGGAACCAGTCAGTTTTCAACTTAATTGGGTCATCAGAATTCGAAAGCATTACTCAAGGAAGAAGAAAGAAACCGCGCAGCAGCATTGTTCCATCAACAAACATGGATTCAAATTCTACTGATGCAAACAATGATCAAATGACAATGGAATTCAGCAATGAGAGACAGAGCAGAGATGGATTCACATTAATGGCTACACCAACAAACTTAATTGGAGGATTCGGTTCGTATCCAATGGGGGAAATCGGACGGTTTGGGACAGAACAGTTCCAGGCTCCATATTCAGGAAATGGTACAGTCTCTCTCACTCTAGGCCTTCCACACTGCGAAAACCTCTCCGGTACACATCAAACTTTCCTGCCAAACCATAGCATAAGAGGAGTCGAAATTGGAGAAACAAATGAGTTCAATAGCATGAATACTCCAACTTCTGCTCACTCGACCAGCATGTTTGAAAACATCAACATTCAAAACCGCAAGAGGTACGCGGAACAATTGTTGCCAGACTTTGTAACCTGATGAGGTACTGTAACCAGTTCGTCTGGAAATATACGGACGCAGATTTTTCCATCTCGACCTGCATTATGTGTCCTAAGGGGATAGCATACTGATAGTGTAGAGAAGGAAAGAAATTAAATTATATAGGCATATAGAGTTGAGAAGGGAGGGGCTTTTGAGTTCTTACAGACAGATTAGGTCTTTAGAGCATATGATTGAAGACTGTATATTATTTTTGTTGCTGCAGATAAATAGATGATTGCTATATATTTTGGGGGTGGTATAGAAGAATAAATAAGATATTTTGTCTGTAATTATGGGGTTTATGTATAAATGTGAGACAAAATTTTCTCAACATTTTTATAGCAAAATTTATAGCATATTTGGAATTATGGTTCCACTAGTCAACATCAAATTGTGTCATGATCCATCGACTAACATCCGTACGAGAAGATAAAAAGACATCCATACCATAGTTGAAGATATTTTTCTTCTATATCCCATTTGATGCCCATTATTTTTTTAAAAAAAATGTTTTAAACATTGATTTTTTGAAGAATGTGTAGTTAAAATGCAGAAAAAAATTTGGGTTTATGTACAAAATATTTTATTGTGTAAATATTTGATTGAAAATGAATATGAAAATTAAAAAATTCTGTTTTAAAAAGAGACAAACATGAGTGTTCTTTTCCTATGTAATACTTCATCAAAGAAAATTATGAATTTTGTTCAAAATGAGTTTATTTAACATCATGCTAGTAATCGATTGATCATCATGTAATATTAGATATATAAGTGAATGGATCTAGTGCAAGTGAAAGTTTGTAAGTGCTCTGTCCTATATCCAATCGATTTGGGTTGTAAATACTTTAATATAATTAATTCCTTTTAATTTTGGCAAGATCGATTATTTAATTGAATTTATTTTCTAATATAATAAATTAGCAGAATCCAAAAATTCAAGTCTTAGTAACTTGTTAATCACAAAGAGTTATGATTTTGAGATGCATATCACATATGAACGAATCTTGAATTATTCGTAGTCGTAAGTAATAACGAAATACAGATATCGTTATTACGATTAGATCATCAGGTGTGGCACTTCTCACTTTTGAAGCGAGTAGCTATCTCACATGCTAAAATGTAGTGACATTTAAATGAAGACGTGTAAGTTTTGTTAAAGAACAAAACATTGGATACCCGTTGGAGAGATTCTACATGAATTACAACAATTGTGTTTCTCAAAATTATTCTACCATCTCTAATAATTTAGCTTGTGAAGAAGAGCCAACCATATATGGGACATATCAAAACTCTTAACAATTTTTTTAAATATGGAAATATTATCAAAACGTGTGAAATAAATGATACAATATTTTTCCAATAAAAAATGCGTGGAATAAATGAAACAAAAAAAAAAAAAATCAAACTGAATTTGGATCATAAACCCAACATGAATATCGCTAGTGAACAAGAATGTATGTACAACACATTCACAAAATTGCATACTAGTGAGACATTTCATATGTCATCAATCCTGTAAATAAACGTGAATAATATATTTGATAATCTGGATTAGATAATACTCGACCCTTAAAATAAATAAAAAGTTGAAATTCTCTATGTTGAGCAATGCTTGTGCATGGTATTAGTTCGTATATTATGTTAATAGAGAGGCAGAAAATGCACCGACGGCATTGGGAAAATTCAGTACTCTATTCAACCTACCCAAAATTAAGAATTGACACAATTGCTTCTACAAAGGGGACAATTATAATTTGTAGCACCTGTTTTTTTGTTATACTTGACTACAAAAAGTACCTTTTTACCACAAACTAAAACAAAAAATTTACCAATTTTAAAAATTGCCAAGAGCTTCTTTTTTTTCTACAAATAATGTTTTGTAATATTGACATTGGAAAAAACGATTTTAAATAATAAAGAAAATAAAGTTGTTTCAACTAAAGTCAAATTAAGCTAATAGCCTAATAACTTCAATTGTCTCACGCCTTAACTTGACCATAGTAAATTCAACGGGGTTGAGCAGATATTATGCTAGAAAAACAATTCATCTCGCATGAGACTACTTAAGTCTTAACACGAGTCAAACTCAAATAACTTTCATATGTTTCAAGAAATTTGAGTTATCTTTTCGGAAAATACTAACCAATGTTAATGATTCGGGGGTTATTTTAAATCAATCAAATCCTATGTATTGATCTTTTGACATATATGAAGATCTGAATTTACTCAAAATCTAAAAACATCAAATTCGAAGTGAGCTTTTTGCTACAATATATTCAATTTTCCTGGTGCACGTGTGAGAGTAAAATTGTATTTCTCTTTTGTATATTGATGAGATTTGGATTGAAAAAGAAAATGAGTTTGACGTGCCACAAATCGAACAGTAAATTGGGCCATTGACTAGGCTTTTTGACTTTTTGAAGGACAGTTTTTATTGAGTTAATTTCATTTGGAGTCCCTAATCTTTAGGACTTGTGACATTTAGGTCACCAATCTCACGTTTGTAGTACACAGGTCCGTCCTTATGAACAACTACTAGGAGCAAGGTTTGACCATTGGAAGTCAAAAATTATGTCGAAACGACTATTACACACTTATGAATAAAGTACAAAGAAAAAGAAAATGAGAAAAAAGGGTAAAAGGAACGCAAAACCCAAACCACTAACCCAATTCTCTTCTCGTCCCTATGTTAACAATATTAATTTGATTATTTAATTCGCGCGCCTTTGTAGTCAATCATTACATGTTTTGACTTGTAACATGAAATAATAATAAAAAAAATCTACCTCCACTAACTTTCGTTTTTCCTTTTTCTTTTGTGGATTGAATGATTGTGTTGAATAATTATGTATTATTTAGAGTTAATTATGCGGTAATTGGTCACCTAAATGATAAATATTGTGCTTTAGATGAACTTTTAATTGCTTATATGTTATTTAAGTGTAACCAATAATTGCATTTTACCCGTTCAAAATTGAGCGAACACTTTATTCATATTTTTATAATTAGGCAACAGAAAACTGCTAACAATCATATCGTACATTTTATATTTCATTAAAACCAATCATTCTTGTCGGAATCTATTAAAAATACTAAATAATTGCTCATTTTATTATCTAGTACAATTAAAACTCATCGTTTCTGAGTAACTTAGGGGCTGTTCTCTTTGTGTTTCAGTTTTGTGTTTTGAGTTTTGAATTCATTTTCTGTTTTGTGTTTTGAGTGTTCATTTTGAGATTTTTGAAAATGTGTTCTTTTTGACATTTTGAAAAATTGTTTTGAAAACGCCCAAAACGCGTTTTGAGAATTTTGACTTGATTATAACTGAAAACACCCAAAACGACAAATTTGTCGTTTTGTGTTTTCTTTATAAATTTTTCACTTGTTTTCAAAAACGCGTTTTCGAAAACGGAAAAGAGAACGCGTTTTCACTGTTTTATGTGTTTTCTTTACAAATTTTAACTTGTTTTCAAAAACGCGTTTTCGAAAATAGGAAAGAGAACGCGTTTTCACTGTTTTGGAAAATCGAAAACAGAAAACGATTTGAAAATGGTAAAGAGAACAGGGCCTCATTTTCCGGTGTACAATTCAATATACGAAGAAACACTAAGGGTTGGTTGGACATTTTTCCACAAACAACACGAATAAGGTCAAGATTGACTGGTTTTTGAGTCTCAGAAATAAAAATTAGACGAATGTGGTCCAATTATTGTTCTATCTGTAAAATCAAATTTTAATTTGATTCTAATTTTTTGTACAATCTCTCAATTAAATTAAATTTGGTCCAATTATTGTTCTACACATGAACTATTGCATCTCTTGTACATAATTATTATTAGTAACTAGTTTAGTTCAATTTTTCTTCGAATGAAAATTTTATAATTGAATCATGTCCACACTAAAAAACTCAAAATATACACAAGGATTTCTCTCTCCTCTTAACCTAGCTCAGCACGTACGTATATTCATTCACAATCTCACATCATTAAAGTTTTTATGACTTCTGTGTATTAATCATAGCCATGAGGACCATTTAAAGAGATGATAGCCATAAATAGTAATTTGGCATGTGATGGTTGACTCATCATTTCTTTATTTTGTGAGCCTTCAAGTCCGTTTGCCTTTTTAGTATTGGTAAAAGGAGTTAAGGTACATTTTTTTTAAAGGTTGAAGGCCCCCACCGTCCCGTCTCTGGAGTATTGTGGAGGAGGTAAATCGTGGGATGTGTCTCAACAGATCAGTGTACAAGAGCTACGGTGCCCACAAAAAGTCTAATTCCATATCTTGTAATAGTCAGAAATCGAACCCTTACATTGCGGTTACCAGTTCAGCAGAGACTACCCCACTCATGTCATTTGTACCATTGAGCTATGTCCTAGAGGACTAAGGTACATTTTTTTATATTCAAAGATGATGTGGAAAATCTTGTAATTTAAATTATAATTAAATAAGTAATTTGTGGCCATAAGTTATTCTAGCTACGACATTGGACATGAATCTATTTGTCGCAACCGTACTTAATTAAGCAACTCGTGTGTTTTGATTTAATTTTTTCAGTTTACTATTATTGTCATTCAAGTAACCGCAACACGTGTTTCCATCTATTATTGGCGTTGTTACTTGAAATGAAGATCTCATAATTATAAAAATTAAATCCTCTTCATATCAATTAGGCTTCAATATCTATTTAAATTTTTTTTACTTAAATTTCTAATACTGAGCCGCTTCATTAATGAAACCATGATAATATGCATAGAAGAAAAGCAAAGTATTAGACCGCGCACGTCTATATCTCTGTTTTATGAGTCCTTTTTTATTTTTCATATACATCATGAAGTTTATAAATTTTGCCCGTGTAAGTGAGCCGATTAGGTTTGTCCATAATGCTTCTAGATACGAACGAAGGGAGAGGCTGCTCTAGACTTCTGTGTCCACTCCCTCCATCCCTGTTAGCACTAGTGGTGCTACAAGCTCAATTTGAATGATAGGTGTCGTTAAATAATTCATCCATCTTCTACACTTAAATGAATATATTCTTTAATAATATATGATAATATCGTAACATTATTTTTTTCACATTCGTAAGCCATACTTTAAAGAACAAAAGTAAGAGAAAACGAAATTGCAAATCCTTGGTCAATATTGCGTGGTAACAAGAATGGATAAAGAACACGTTGGCATTAAAGATGCATGGAGCTGCCGATTTTGAAAATAAAAAAAACACACGTTATCTTTCACATGGTACGATTTCTATATCATATATTCCACATATTTAAGCACGAGTTTTCTTTTTCTCTCGAGTACTTACAAGTGGACTCAAACCAATTCTATAGGTGTTAAAATTGTGATACATAATTATCACTCAATATTGTTTCCACTGCAAATATTTTATAAAATAATATCGCTGCAAATCATCGATGATATAAAAATCTAATTTAGTAAAATAGCAAGCATGCGGGCCACTTCATTTTCCGAAAATTTATATTTATACTTGTTTTATATCAATTGGATGATTGTTGCAAAAATGATAAAGATTTATATTATATATTTTGATTGTTATATATGACCATACAATGTGAATCATATATTGACATATTTTGGTAAAAAAAAAAAAGGAAATTATATTGAATGGTAATAAAAAGATTTTTTTTTTATTATTTTCATCATGTACAATCATTTCCATTACTTTATTCAAAAAAGCTCAAATAATTTTAAAAATTATTATCATGTGATTTTAAAATTTTACAAATGAAAATAGAAAAAATAGAAATAAAAGTTATAGCGCCATTACATGATCATTTACTTTGAGTAATGATATTTATCATCAATGATGATAAGAATTAATTTAAGTGACAATGAATCACCAACCCACCATTTGATACTCATTTTAATAAGTTTTTTTTTTCATACAACATCTCATTTTTTACGGTACATGCGTGATAACACATTACAAGAAGGCCGATTTTTGTCCGGATGGATATAAAGTGGATAATGCCATCGAGCCTTCATTGCTCTTAGATGAAATTAAAATTTTGCAACATTGCCCTCCACCATTTTAACCATATCATTTCATTATCACCAACCACAAATTGAAGGGCAGAAATGAAAAGTTAAAAATTTCAAAATGCATCTTAAAGGCTATTTAACGTGTGGCCTCAACAATTATAAGAGGAACATCCTTTTTGTCTAACTTGGAGTCACACTTGTTTAAAAATGATTTGAAAAAAAATTGGAATAGAATGGATGCCAAACATACACTAATAAGTTAGGACGGTATAATTCATAACAAAAAAGCTGTATGGCTCGGGATTAAATCCCGGGTCAAACCAGGGGCGCCACTTTCAAACACCCCTCCAATACGGTGGCGCCCCGAGCTTGACACGAAATTTAATCTCGAGCCAAGTAGCATTATTCATTTTGGCCTTTTGTTCTTAGATAGAGGGTAAAAATTCTTCTAGTGAGAGAAAGTCAAAAGCAGGCTGACAAGCAGTAAGCTGTACAGTTGTTATTCATGTATTAGAAAAGTCCAAGTCAAAACCTCCAAAGATAAACTATTAAAAAAGACTTCTCTCTCTAAAACACACAAAAACACATATTACAAGGTTCACTTTCCCATTTGCATCTCTCTCATTTCTTCATATAAAATCAAACCACCCTCTCATCTTTTAACATCTTCAAACCAATCTATAACTCAACAGCTTCGCCATCTTCTTCGCAAAAACTTCAAAATCTTGATCTTTATAACTAGTTTCAAATGGATCAAATTAAGATTCCACCATATTTTCTCTGTCCCATCACTCTAGAGATTATGAAAGATCCGGTGACGATCTCATCAGGCATAACATATGATCGAGAAAGTATAGAGAAATGGATGTTCTCTAGGAATAATAGTACCTGTCCGGTAACAAAACAAGTCATTTTAGATTCAGAATTGACTCCAAACATCACCGTTCGACGACTTATCCAATCGTGGTGCGTCCTCCACGCGTCCCATGGCATCGAAAGGTACCCGACACCTAAGGCTCCTATCAGCAAACCACAGCTCCTGAAGATATTCAAAGATTCCAAATCTCCACAAATGCAAATGAAATGTCTTCAAAGATTGAAATCCATAGCTTTTGAAAACGAAACGAATAAAATATGCATGGAGAAAGCAGGAACGGCAGAATTCTTAGCTTCCATGATTGTTAAGAAAATCATGGTAGAATCTTCAATTGAAGAATCAGAAGATTTATCTGAATTGGAAAGAATTAGAGATGAAGCTTTAAGCATTCTTGTCCATCTCCAATTATCCGAATCCAGCCTCAAGTCCCTCCTAAGGAACAATGGTGATCAATTCATCGAGTCCTTAAAGCATATAATTCAGCGTGGGAGCTATGAATCTCGAGCTTATGCTGTTATGCTACTGAAATCCATGTTTGAAGTAGCTGATGATCCAACAGAGCTGACCATCTTAAAACCCGAATTCTTCATCGAATTAGTCCAAATCTTGAAGGATAAGATTTCTCAAAGAGCCTCAAAATCCTCTCTGAAAATTCTTACCATTGTCTGTCCATGGGGAAGAAACAAGATCAAAGCGGTGGAAGCAGGAGCAGTTTCGTCATTAATTGACCTTTTACTCGACACTCCAAACAAAAGGGCTTGTGAAATGACGCTAACGGTGTTGGATTTTCTATGCCAATGCGCAGAAGGAAGAGCAGAATTATTAAAGCACGGTGCAGGATTGGCCATTGTGTCGAAGAAAATACTTAGGGTTTCACAAGTTGCAAGTGAAATGGGAGTTAGAATTTTACATTCTATTTCGAAATTCTCTGCAACTCATCGAGTTCTTCAAGAAATGCTGCAGATTGGTGCAGTGACAAAGCTGTGTCTTGTGCTTCAAGTTAATTGTGAAACCAAAACAATGAAGACAGCTGGAGCCATACTTAAATTGCATGCAAGATCATGGAAGAACTCTCCATGTGTGCCCATGGAGTTGTTTGATTCTTATCCATCTAAAGGGGATAAATAGAAACTAGTTGTGTACATAACTGAATTTAGTTAAGAACACATATGCAGTAGAAAGTAACACATGGTTGAGAAACTTGTCCATATATAGAAACTTTTAGGAAATAATTCTTCCATCTTTAAGTTTTTGGGTATTGAAAAAATTGGTGGAGGGAAGTGATATTATTCCAGTTTGAGATTCACTTCTTGCAGTCAAGGAATTTGTTTCTGTATTCAGTGCTTTGCGATATACCATTTACTGTGTAAATGTTCGTCATCAAGTAATCAGTAATGAAAATACTACCCTGTGTAGGCACGCCATCGAACCACATTATTTTGTTTGTTATTGTTCTTGAAAGTTAGAAACGTGTTTCCAAAAATGAGCAACTCTTTAAGTTGTTGTGTGTGTGTGTGTGTGTGTGTGTGTGGGGGGGGGGGGGGGAATTAAAGGGGGGGGGGGGGGGGGGAACCACGTGGCAGCTTCCTATTGGCTGATTTTTTGAGGACCGGATTGTGCTTTCTCTTCTTGTTGTATGGCTGTGATCGTTTCTTACCTCTATTACGTGTTTAGAGGGTCTCCCTTTGTATTCATTCTGATTCTTTGCTTTTGGCTTGAGTCTCTCGTGCTCTCTCTCTCAAAATCTCCCCTTCCCTGTAAATGAGCTTTTGATCTTGGAGGATCTGTAGATACTGATTTACCGCGTCTGTGATTGTAACCTTGAGCCTCGTTTTTGGCTGT